>PVJH01008289.1:0-86406 GCA_004026705.1 Nesogale talazaci
CACGCATGCATCTAAATACCCGTGCCCTGCTCCAAGTGAGTCAGCAATGCCTGTCTGCCCACTCCATGGTGGCCACAGAGTCTCCCGGGAATCTAGCCCCTCAAAGGGCAGCCTGGAAAACACATGGTGTTTTCTAGCGTGGTCTCAGCCACCCCCACTCCCCACAGCTCAGTCAAACTAGCAAAACAAAAACAAGTAGATGGTCACAACCACTGAAGTCCCAACTTTCAGGGGCTGAAAGTCAGTATTCTAGAAGTGGATAAAAGTTTACTCTGCTTTCTCAATGATCCCGCATACCCTGACTATATATGGGCTGCTGAAATGTAAGTGGGGTGCAGATGGCTTCATAAGGCATTATTGCAGGGGAAATGGATTACAACCTAGGAAGGGCAGCCATTACAGAAGCAAAAGAAAATTAAACAAATCTAAAAAAAGAGTCATTTAGCCCTTTTTGCAAGCTGTGGCCACCCTGCTTGATTCTACTTGATGCACATGGGCAGTTCTCATTAAGGCAAATTGCAAGCGTGCAACCAGAGGGGAGCAGAAGACGTATAAACCAGTCAGGAGAGCCTGTTTGGAGTGGATTGTTTGTGCCGGAATTGCAGGCGTCTCCCAAATTGCTGAGATGTGCCAGTTGCTTTAGGATTGAGATAAAACCCCATTTTCCCCCCATCAAGTTGGTCAGCAGAGAGAGTAAAATGTGTTTGGATGAGGGCTCAGCCCTATGTATGACCATGCACCGTGACTCCCGTTCCCCCACGCCCCCACCACACCCACTTCAGAAGGTGTATTTGTTGCAAAGGACATAAAAGTGCTATAAGCGTTTCCCAGGCACAGCTTCCAGAAAACACCAGAGGGGCTGGGAACCCACCATGGAGGCCTCCACAGGGCTGGGGACACCGATTGTGATTGTCCACAGGGGATGCTTCCTTTTACCTCCCAAGCAAAGGATCCTCCAATAGTTCAAGGAGGACGCAAGAGAGTAAAATCATGAGGAAGAAAACTCCTGACTTGGGGAATGAGCACAGGACACCAGCTGCTGGTCCCTTGGCCAGGCTGGGTGGGAACCCTTCCATGCACAGGACGGAACTTAGAAGGGTATCTTCAAAATGAGAATATTCTGAAGACAAAGAACACTTCAAACATCTTACTAAATAAAAAGGAAAGTGCTCCTTTTCTGCAAATATGCTGAACTCCCCAATGAAGGCCATGCAGTGATCGGAAAGTAGATCACTAAGATACTCTGGGCCACTGCCAACAATGCTGCTTTTTGAAACCACCGCTCCTTCAAAAGCCTAGACCCTTCTGGGAGTCCACCTGTGGCATAAATGGTGCCTGGTAGCAACCAAAAGGTAGAAAGTTCAAATCTACCTACAGGTCTATGGAAAGAAAGTCCTGGCAACTAGCTTTCTGAAAAAGCTCAGCCACAGGCAACCCCAGGGAGCAGTTCTGCTCTGACCCGGGGACACTGGACGCATGACAACAGGAGATGGAATTGGCTCAAGGGTGGCCCGTTTGGTTTGGTCTGGGGTCCTTCTGAGAAGATAAAGGCAAATATAGGCCAGAGTAGGTTACCTTCACAGGGAAGCTTTCCTGTCCAAACCCATCTAAACGTTCCACTTCATTGATGTACATAAGTTCCGCTTCCGCTGGCAGGATGCCACTGAAATCAACAGAACATCAAAAAAGGAAATGGTTATGGGCGACCAAGTGAATGGGCGATCCCATCCTCCTGCCAGCAAATTCCAGAGCTGCGGTTTAAGGCCTAGTTTCTGGGAAGAGCAGTCATCACCCAGCTGTGAGAAAATGGTGAGTGTAGTAGAGCTTAAATTCTGGGCACCCCTGTTTGCAAAACGGCTGTGGATGGCACGGACTGCTCAATGGTCATTTGCTGAGCCCCACATCGATGAAGCCACCTTGAATTCTTTCTGAAGAATTCTTAACCAAGGTTACAGATCATCTTGCCCTCAGATGGGGTGCATCAGAAAGTAGATGGTCTCTTCCCCACTCCAGGCAGCCCAGGGCAGAACAGTGTGTACATTTGACGGAGGTTACCATCTGGCAACAGTACAGGGGTCACTTAGTCATGAGTCAAGCCCTGTCCGTTGCGCCCTGAGTCCCTTGGTGGAAAGTCCTCTTTCTGCTCCTTATATGCCCACCTACAACTGACATGTATCGATCGGCTACGGGTCATGAATTTGTGACTGTTTTCTTTGTTGTGTGCCTTACTTAACTAGCTAGCATCTAGGATTCCACTGTGACCTTGTGTTAATGGCCCCTTTGATCCCGATGTGGCTTTGTCTTCATCCCCTTTAAGGCTTAAACGTTCACCCTAAAGTATATTTGAAATGGGGTCTTTTTTGTACCCTACAATTGGAGTTACTTAGTAATTCATGAATAGAGTTCCCAATAGCCTTATACTCAACAGAGAAGAAGAGGGATAAGTAAAGTACTTTCCGAGTCACAGCCCCATTCATACTAAGTGACTGCCCCAGCCTCCTTGGAAACAAATGGCACCGACTTTCTGAAGTTGCTTTCCTCCTACTCTGGAGAAATCTCCACTTTTAAAACAAACAACCAGGAAAGTAGAGGAAGAAGGGCGAGAGGGAGGGAGGAAAGAGAAAAATAAAATGTTTGACTTTGAAAACAAATGGCCAAGGGAAGCTTCCTGCACGGAGCCTCTGAGGGGAGCAGAGTCCAAGACATCAGTCACTCTCTTGGTGCTTCCCTGAGTGAGTGCTGTCTTCCTTCTCCCTCTTGATGGGGACGATGCTCTCTGGGGAGGGGGCTTTGCCCTTTGCCCCCCACCCCCACCTAAAGGAAAGTTGCAGGTCTTACTCTCACTTCAGGGAGTCTGATGCTGCCCAGATTTGGCAAGCGATTTTTTTGAAAAAACAGAGGAAGGAAGTCTGGTCAACAAATCCACAACTGTGCTGGCTTTCTGATGTTAAAAGAAAAATGGGTTGGGAGGATGGGGAGAGGGTGGGGGGGGGGAGAAATAAAAAAGAAAAGGTGGAAGGTACGCAGAGAGAAGGAAGGAGGAGTGAAGCGCAGTATCAAAGGCACATGCACTTCTCAGAACGAAGTCCGGAGCTTTGTCAGGCATTGACAGGAGCAGGCCTCTGCTGACTAGCGGGGCAGGGGGTGGGGCAGAGAGGCCAATCCCGGCCGCCCTGTGACCACTGGCTCTCTGTGGGCCGCACGGCCCCTGGACCTCTCTGTCTGTCCCTGTCCTCTCCCTTACCTGTGGGCTTTGTGTTCTTGGGCTACCTTCTGCGTCAGCTCCTCCAAGACAGCCTCTTCCAGGGCCAAGTCCTGTAGCAACAGAAAGTCGCCCAGGTCAAGAAGGTCCCCGCATCTGCTGCAGCGCCTGCAGATTTCACAGCCCCTCCTCAGATGCTCCCCAGCAGCCCGGCGGTCCCAGCTGTCCCCGCTCTCTCTGAAACGCCTTCAGAATGAAAGGACCATGGTCGGGCCTCTTTACAAACGTAGGTTATTTCAACGTCTGTTTCAGGCTGGGGCTGAAATTCTGCAGAGTCCAGAAATTGTACCCTACCCCCACTCCACCCCACTGCTTCCTTTCTTCACTGCGCTTCTTCTCCCTCGGCCCCCATTCCCAGAATCACTTCTATTGGCGATGCTTCGCATATATGGACATGGTTTAACTAAATATGGAGAAATACATGGAACTAAGTGGAGAACTATGTTTCTAGACCTTGTGTTCATGAGTCAAGAGCAGGGACTCATGCTGCCCCGCTACAACGAAACCAGCAAACTGGCTGAGCATTGCAGGGAAACCCATCTGAGGTGCCCGGTCTGTACACCCAGGGCATTCGGCTCTCTGAGCAGCTGTCTCTCCAGGGGACACCAGCTCCTTGGAGTCCGTGTGGTGCCAGCTCTCGTAAGCTCAGGAGAGCGTGCTACAGACATCTCTTCCCAACTGCCCTTCTGGCCGCGTTTGTAGCTGCGAAACCAGAGCTGTTTAGAGCATGATCAGCAGAGCCCCACCTGGGAGGGTGAGGTGGTGTCTAGAGGCGACAGCAGCAGGGACGGCACAGCCACTGCAGCTGAGAACCGCCTGCTGCCGCTGATTCCACGCCCCAGGAGAACAGCCGGCAAAAGGTCTCCTAGGCTGTGGTCTAGACTCAAGCCCATCACCAGCCTTTCTCTCCCACAGGGGCAGGGGGGTGGGGATGGGGGCGGGGCAGTTTAAACTGCCAATCTTTCTGTTGGCAGCTGCAAACTTAACCAGTTGTACCACCAGGGATCCCTAAGAGCCCTGAGGGACCAGCACAGAGCTCTTCTCAGCCCTGGTGGAGCTGTCCCCAGCACTGCCAGCAGTTGTCTCCGTTAGCTTGGGCTGTCAGCCCCATGGAGGGTCCCCTAGTGGCACAGTGGTTAAGTGCTCCGTGGTCTACCAACAGGTCGGTGTTCAAACCTACCTGCTGCTCCGCGCGAGAAAGACGGGTGTTTTACTTCCAGAAACATCACAGTCTTCCAAGCCTTACGGGCATCTCTACCCTGCCCTGCCTGGTCCCTCTACATTGGAACCTACTGGCCAGGGGCGGGTTTGGGTTTGCAGTGTAGGCTTTGTGGAGAACATGGGTGCTGACCATGGCCTCCGAGCCGCAGAGAGGGTGGAGCGGGGACTGCACGGGGAGGGTCTGCCTGCTGGCAGGTGGAGCAACGCTAATACTCTGACATCAAACATCGGAAACAGTTATTGGTCTTGATTCCCAAATCTCCTTGGTATAAAAATTGACCTCCAACGTGGGCACTTTTCAGGACGGGCACATAGAACGCACGCCTCGACTGTAAGAAAAGGTCCCAGTTCCAAATCGCATCACATGGAAACTCAGGAAGGTTTTTAAAAAGCAGAGAAACCACCAACCAGAAACCAAACCACTCTGCAGAAGGGTGGGAGCTACAGGCCAATCTTATTTTCACATTTAATGGATCCATGAGCTCTTTCCTGGTAAGCCCTCTCATAGTTCTGACTTGAGACAGGAAATAAAGTCAACACCCTCAGTTTTCAGTTGGGTAATAAGAACAGGTCCTAATAAAAAGTGACCAGACGTCCTGTTTTTTAACAATTTAACAACGTCCCATGGCATTTTAAAATTAAAATAAATATATTACAATTCTATTTTTGTGTTCTATGAAATTTTTTGTTGCTCTATAGACCAAAATTTTAATCAAGAGCCCCCCCCCACCCCCACCCCCGGTCAATGATGTCCCACTTAAAATCTGGTCACTTTATCCTAATAGGACTCGAAGAATGTTGGTATGGGCACACCTGGGTCGTCATCACCCAACGCTCATTTTGAAATCAGCGAAAGGCATGAGGTGACAGAAGAAATGAAGATCACAGTGTCCCTTTCAGTTTCTGACTTTCAAAAAGAAAAAGGGCCCCAAGCCTCCCCAAGTTACTATTGTGCTCGGCTCCAACCATCGTGCTGCAGATCTGGGGGGCCCTACCAAGGCAGGGGTGTCTGCCACCGGGAAATGCCCGGCCGGCCGCTAGCGTGCCTGTGCATAGCCGCACACCTGTGGCGTGCTCTGTGTACTTAACCAAGCTCTTTTCTCAGCAGATGAAATGCCGTTTGACAAACACGGTTCCTTTAGAAGATCAAACACGCCGTTCCTCCCTCCTCCACCCCCACCAGAGGAATGCATTCTTCCCTTTCAAAGCCCCAGTGGAACCAGCAGAAAGTTGACAACCTCCCACAGCTCCCCACCGAGGACTCAAGGAAGGCAACACCTGGGCCTGGCATTCGAACCATCCTGCCCGTGACCTGACCCAGCCTGACCACGCTCCTCTCACCTGCGCCACTCCTGCTCCCCCGTCCTGAGAGAACAGAGCCCCATCGCACCCTCTCTCTCTCACTCACCGCTACCCTACAGGGTAGGGCAGAACTCTCGTTGGGTGCCAAAGACTACGGCTTTACGAAAGGAGAAAACCTCATCTTTCTCCCACAGAGCAGCAGGTGGTTTTGAGCTGCTGACCTTAGAGGTTCGCAGTACAACTTGTAATCACTATGCCGTGGGGCTCCTCCGCCAACTTCCGTGCCATGGAGTTGACGCTGACTCTCATCAACCCTGTGGCACCGGGGGGAGACCATCACGCCTTACGGGAGTAAAAAGCCTGTCTTTATCACACAGGCGGGGTAGTGGTTTCAAGCTGCCGACCTTTTGCACGGCTGTCCAACACTTAGCAACTCCTACTGGATCCACTGGGCTATCATCACCTTCCCCCTATTTGAATTCTTCCTTTAATTGAATGTGAATACCCAGAGCCGCACGTGGCTAGTGGCTACCACGGTGAGGAGGGTGGTTCTAACAAAGTCAGTAAGTGTCTGTCTACAGCGAGATGTACGTGGCCTCTGCTACTGAAGTGTCCAATCTGTTCAGAGGCCAATGCCGTCGTGTGATCTCCAGCTTCATGCCTATCAGCAAGTCCCTCTTCTCCGACTGCTGTGACTTCCTCTGTTTCCAACTTTTGCATTCCGACCAGCAATAACTACCAGTGCATCTTGGACTGCACGCTTGATCAATTTCTGACGGAAGTCATTGGTTTGTGGTTGATGTAAAAATTTGAATAATAGTTACTGACTGGGCTTTCTGGAAGGCAGATCGCAGTCCCTGGGTAGGGAGGCTACAATTCGTGACGGCGCAAGATAGCTAACTTAAAGGGTGGAGATTCCGTGGGTCAAGGAGTGATGACCCACTTGGAACAAATCAGCCACAGATAACGCTAAGGAGAGCAGTTCTACTCTGACACACGCGAGCTGCCGTGAACCAGGAAGCGATTCCCCAGCTGAGAAGGTTGTCAGATGCCACTGAGGAGCCGCATCCACCAGACACGGAATAAAACACTGCCCCATCTGTCACCGTGCTCACTATTGGTATGTTTGGGGACATACTTGCAGCCACTATGTGAGTCCATCTCCTGGTACAACTTCGTCTTTTACCACTGGTCCTCTAACAACCATGACATGCTTCTCTGGGGAGTGATCTCTCCTGATACCCCGTTCAAGATACATGAGACAAAGTCTTGCCACTCTTGCTTTGAAGGTGCATTCTAGCAGTTCTTTCCCCGAGTCAGATGTGTTCTCCTGGAAGTCCACAGAACTTTCCATATTCTCCACCAACACCGTAATTCCAATGCGATTCTTGTCTGGTCTTCCTCATTCATCACCCAGCTTTTACTTATAGAAGAGGCAACGGATGGTCCCCCGGCACAGATCAAGGGCGCCTTCATCCTGTAAGTGAAATCCTGTCTTTCTGACAGTTTAAAGTGGGCAGGTATAGCAGATTTGCCCAGTGAAACAGGCCATTTGACATATGAGTTCATGATTAATGATTCCAAGTGTGTTGACTGGGAATGCAAGTACAAGGAAAAGCTTGACAAGCTCAATCTGTTCCCCATTTAGGATGATGTGGCCTACTGGTGCAATGGTGGATATCTTTGTTTTCTTTAAATTGAAATGTCAAGTCTTTCATCTTCCTCAGTAAGTACTACAAGTCTTCTTCTATTTCAATAATGAAAGTTCTGTCATTTGCATATCACAGGTTGTTCATGAACCTGGCCCTCGCATCCTGATTCATGTTCTTCTTTAGATAGTTTAGAGTTTCTTGGATTATTTGCTCAGCATACAGACTGACTAATTACGGAGAAGGAATTAATCCTGATGCACTCCTCTCCTGGTTTGAAACCACACAGTATTTCCTTGTTGTATTTGAACAATGGCCTCTTGGTCTGTGTACAAGTTGGCACTTGAAGTCACATCAGTGTTCTGGAATTCCTATTCTTCACCATATTATCCATCCATCACTTATTATGATCCACACAGTTAATAAGACACAAATAAACTTCTCTCTGGTATGCTCTGCTTTCAGCCAAGATCAATCTAATGTCAAGAATGATATCCATCATTTTATGCCCTCTTCTGAAATCAGCTTGAATTTCTGGCAGTTCCCTGTTGATATACTATTGCATCTAATTATCTTTAGCCAAATTTTTACTTGCGTGTAATATTGATATTGCTTGATAATTTCTGTATTCTGTTGGGTCACCTTTCCCTGGAAGGGGCACAGATATGAATCTCTTTCATCTATTGGCCAGGTAGCTGTCTTCCAAAATTCTTGGCATAGACTAGTGGGTGCTTCCAGCACTGCATCAGTTTGACTGGCATTCTGTCAATTCTTGGAGCCTTGTTTTTCACTGATGCCATTGGTGCAGCTCGTATTTTGTCCTTTATACCATTTGTCCTTGACCGTATGCTACCTCACGACATGGATGAACATTCACAAATTCTTTTCGATACAGTGACTGAATAATTCATCCATCTTCTTTTGATACTTCTTGTATCATTCAATATTTTGCCCACAGCATCATTCAACAATATAACTTGAAGCTTGACTTTCTTCTTCAGTTCTTTATGCTGAATATGTCTTCTGTTTTGATTTTCTACATCCAGGTCTTGGCACACTTTATTATAATACTTTATTTTCTTGTGCTGCCTTTTGAACATTTCTATTCGATTCCTTTTTTTTCCTTTCCAATGATTTTATTGGGGGCTCTTACAACTCTTACAACATTCCATACACCATTTGTATCAAGCATATTTGTACACATGTTGCTATCTTCATTTCTAAATATTTTCTACGTGACCCCTGGGTATAAGCTCCTCTTTCCCCCTCCCTTTTTTAAAAAAAAAAAATCATTTTATTGGGGACTCATACAACTCCCATCATAATCAATACGTCAATTGTATGGAGACCACATTTGCACATTTGTTGTCATCATTCTCAAAACATCCTCCCTTCACTTAGGATTCCAGTACCAGCCCCCCATGTTTCCCCTCCCTCCCCGTATCTCCTCCCCCATGAACCTTTAATAATTTACAAATTATTACTTTTTCATATCGTACACTGTTCAATTCTTTAATTTCACTGTTTCTTCCTCTGCTTTAGCTACTATAATTTCAAGAGCAAATTATAGAATCCCTTGTGACACCTACTGTGGTCTTTTCTCTCTTTTCTGCCCCTTAAATGAAAACTCCTAGATATGTATGTTGCACATTTTCATCTTGAGTCATGCCCGTCAGCAAGTGAAGGTCCCCAAAGCTTTCCTCTACCCGTGTCAATAATGTTGAATTTACTTCATGGAGGTAGCTCTTCCCCAGTGGTATTCTGAATGTCTTCCAACATGAGGGGCTCATCTTCCAGTCCTATATAAGACAATGTTCCCTTGCTCTCCATAAGATATGCACATGACTAATCCCTCAGAATTAGATTGCCTATTCCTTCTTCCTAATGTGGTATTAGTTTGGAAACTCTTCTGAAACTCACTCATCATGGGTGGCCCTTAATACTGATCATAGATCCCAGCATTGCTGAATAACACACAAGCCACCATAGTACAACCAACTGACAGATGAGTGATAACACAGTAGCTGGTTTACTTTTTCAAATCATCTTTAAGAATTCGGAACAGTCCTCAACCCTGGCCTCAACTTATAGCCTATCTGATGGAAAGTTTGAATGTCAAAAGGAGGCAGGGGGTGAAAAATATCATCAGTGTATTCATTCTATTCTACTTGACTAATTCGAATTTAACAAGTTCCGACGCTTTACTTTCCTTATGTCAAGAACACTGTAAACAACCTGACTTGTGAAGTGAACTTCTGAGCCTGAGTCCCAGAAAGACCTTTCCTGCTAAGTAATATTCTAATCTTTGACTGAAGAGGGACTTCACAAGTAGAATTAACACGACATGACAAACCAAGGCACAGCAGAGAATACTACCGCTATCTCGCTGAAAAGAGTAGGAACAGATAGATTCATGAAAAGTTAGATATTTTTGCAGTTAGTTCCTTAACCTGTAAGAATAAGGAAAGCTTTGGACCAGTTTACAGTCCTCTCATGTTCTGGTCAGGATAATAAGCTCAATCTTACACCTTAGTGTCTCAAAACTGAAAAGTTTTGGCCTATTTTTTGTTTTTAAATGTGATAAGCCAACCAGATGACCCCTTTCTCTCCAAATATCTCTTCCCTTGTTCCCCTGACTTCATGCTTCATTAATAACATCTAAAGAATACCTCTTGTCCAGCCCACCACAACAGATTCTCCAATGATCTCCTTCTACAAAGAATTTCAGAACTGGTGGTGATGATGTACACACAATTCTTGTAAAAACTATATAGATATGCTTGATATGTGATTATTATAATCAAGAAAAATACTTTAAAAAAATAGAAATCGGGCTAAGCCCCGGTGGTATAAGTGGTTGAGTGCGGAACTGCAGCCCGCGGGCTTGGCGGTTCAAATCCAGCGGCAGCTCTCAGGAGCGGCACTGGGTAGCGCCCACGACCACCAGAGGCAGTGATGCCCACACACACATAAAAAAAAAAAATAGAAGTCAAACTTGAGCCATGTTTACCATGGGTGAAAAAGGAAGAGTTTTTGCTTAGGGGCACTGAGTGTATGTTAATGGTGATTGAATACTTTGGAAAAGGATATTAGCAATGATTGTACAACATGAAAAATATAATCAACAGTACTGAGGTATACATGTAGAAGTTATTGAGTTGGAGAATGTTTTGTTGAATACATTTTGGCCATATTTTTAAAAGATAATTCCATGAATAACAATGAGTACAAGGAAAAAGAATGTGTTGTAGAATTGACAGTGGGAATGACTGCACAGCTCTTCTGGATATGATTAAATTCTTAAGTTGTATGACATGTAAGTGAAGTGCTAAGAAAATTGTTTAAAAAGAGTTTCACTACTTTCATCCAAGAAGAAACTCAAGCCTTCTAGCTTAGATCTCTTCAGTTACATGTACCCCTAAGTCCCTCTGATAAACCGGAAAGTCACCCTGCCCAGGCTAGTTCTTTCCCAAGCCCCTGGCACCTTGCCTCTTCTTCTCCCTGTCCACCTCCCTCCTCACCATTTCACCATGCCTCTTCTTTAATATGGAGCTCATGTAACGTAGGCTTTGAGCCGCCTCCGCTAACCTCCAAGGCACATGTGATTTCTCCCCATGCAAAATCCTGAGTGTTCCTCATTGCACCTGGTCTTGCTTTCTGGTTTTGCAATTTTCTTAGTTACCTAGCCACGCTGTAGTCTCTTGGAGAACAAGTACCATTTCTTATATAAGCTAATCTCTCTGCCCTCCAGGAGAACCCAGATTATGCTTTGGGAAAAGCAGAAGGTCAAAAAAGATGGTGCAGGATCCTGATTTCTAAACTCGGGGCTAGAACATTGGTTCCAGTTCTTTCTAAACATCACATTTTATGTGTCTAATGATAAAAACAGACTCCCAAGGTGGCACCCGTGGGTAAGTGCTGACCTGCTCCCTGAGGGTCGTAGTTCAAACCTATCTCAAGATGACCTGGGAGATAAGCCTAGAGATCTGCTTCCCAAAGCCCCACCCAGGGGCTTACCTTGAGTCAAGACCAACTCAAGGGCCCTTAACAGCAGCCATAAAGCCAAGCATCACGCCCTTAAAATTCTTCTCATTTCTTTGAAGCCACCCACAAAAGAAACAAACAAATAAAAACCACCAGTTAGCCAAATAAAATTCCCCTGGGATTAAAATGTAGAGGCTCATCCTTGGCTTAACCCCGAAAGGAATATGTGTAATTTTTAACTTCATCCAAAAAGCCTTTATGAGCACATGTGTTGTGCTAGACAACAGTGGACATGACAGACATGGTTCGGGTCTAAAGACCACAAAGCTGACATTCCAGCTGTCAATTAACAAGGAAAACAAAGGAGGAGAAATGCACACCCATTAAAGGAGATCAAACAGAGAGGATGGCTCTTCTGAGAAGGGGATGTTTGTATTGAGACCCCAATGGCAAAAAAGATCCCAGCATGGGATGACAGGGCCGGGGAATTCCACCATCCCATGGAGAGGGAGAGTCTGCAAAAGGCCAGGTGGGAAGGAGCCCATAATGAGAGCTGGGAGGAGGGGCAGTAGAAGGGATGTGGCAGGTGCATAGCGTGGGACAGGGCGCAGGAGAGTCCTTGGAGGTGCTGTCACCTTCTTAATGTTTTATATAAAGTGCCACTCCTACTTTTCCAATGACTGGATTTTCCTCTACAGGGAATTCTGTGTGTAAACCCTCTGAGGTATTTAAAGGGGACACACACACACACACACACAGAGAGAGAGAGAGAGAGAGAGAGAGAGAGAGAGAGAGAGAGAGAGAATGTAGAAAACTAATTAAGAAAAAGGAAATTACACTTACCATAGGAAATAGTACATATTCTCTGAGGAAATCTTGAGAGTCAAACTGATTATAATCTCCAAAATCAGCTGAAGAAAAGGGGGGGGGGGGAGAAAGGGAAAGTTTTTATTACATGAAATTGAAGATGGACTAAAACAAGGCAAACTTATCGCCGTATTTATTCTTCCCTCTTGACCCAACTTCTGCATTATTATTAAGTAAAAGCAGTGCGCAGATGGGTCTGATTCAGTCACTCCTTTTACTTAGCAATGCTATAATATCCACATTGTCAGCATATCTGGGAAGAATGGGGAAATGTGAATGCAACTCCTATTAGGTTATTGTACATTTTTAAATGAACCTAAAGGTAACTGTACATTTTAAAATGAACCTACATTTATCTGCTGGGTAAATATGCAACTGGCCACATCTTAAGAAAAACTGCCAAGGGGACGTTTTCTGTTTTAATGCAAGGCTATTTGGAGAATGAAAGAGCAAAATCCATCTAGGTCTTTTGATTTTTCTGCAGCTGGAAATTCCCTCTGTAATCACCCTTGGCAAGCCACCGCCAAACTCTTTTCACCTCCCGAACCACCTCACATGCTGCAAGATGCCCCGAATTCTGTTTTGTCCTGTTTTCCTCTTGAAATGGTTATGTTTGAAAATGTGTTCAACCCGAATGTGTCTAGCCCGTGGCCTCAACAGATCAATGTCGTGCTTGTAACTCCATTCCAGCTCAAGGCAAGCAAACCAGCTTGTCACATTCTAATTTCAGGTAAAAGATTTAGCACCGGGCACTATTGGATGCATAACTCTTGAATGCAGCAACAGAGACAGCGGAAGGGAAACACCCACAGAGAGGTTGGGGAAAGGGTGAAAATGCACCTGCACACCTGCAGATAACCAGTATCAATTTGGTGTGATAGATAATCAAGAAGCAGAAGCAATCACGTGCTCAGCCTGCTCTCTGGTTCAATCATCCATGATCATATTTTATCACCGCTTGTATCTCTGATGTGCTGCATTTCCAATTGCTTGGTGAGGGTTCTCAGGAAAATCATTTAAAACTATGATAGCTCAGGGAGGTTTCACTAAAGAGCTGGCTTCAGGAATCCAGTGACATAGGACCTTACCAAAGTAAGTTCACCCACTAGTCATCCTGGGAGCTCTCATCATGCTGAACAGATACACTTGTGTTTCAAAGGAAGCAGGCTGGATGGGAATGGGAAGGGTATGCTAAATCACCAAGTGCTTCTTTCTACTAAGTGCTTCTCCGCTATTCCAACAAAGCATCTGCTGATGGTTCTCTTGAAACGGGCCTTGATGCCTGCCCTTCCTTTCTCTGTGCTGGCAGGTGTGACACACATGCATTTGCATATTTTCATGCCAGTCTAACACCAGCAGCTCACAGTTCACCAGAAATCACCAAGTAGCTACTATCCTGGAGTGGCAGCATCAAAGGACAGGCTGCCTTACCAGACACTGAAGAGGCCAAATGGTTCCATTTCAGTTCAAACTTTGGGGCAGGAGGTTGAGTTCTTAAACAACAGCAAGAATTTAGCTGCTGACAGCTTATACTAGCATTGTAAGTGTGTTTAAAGAAAACAGGGACTGAAAGGGAACCAGGCTTCTTCTGCAAAAAGTGTGACAGCAGTGTTCTTCATGAGGGCTGGAGGTGACTGAAGAGTCCTACTGGCAGAGTGCTTTTGTGTTGGGCTGCTCACCACAAGGTCCACAGTTTGAAATGACCAGCTCTTCCGAGGATGAGAAATGAGGCTTTCTGTGCCTGCAGAGAACTACCGTCTCAGAAACCCATGGGGGTGCTCTCCAAGCCTTGTCCTACGGGTCACTAGTCAGCTTTGGTTCAATGGCAATGAGATTTTTTTGTGTGTGTTTGTTGGTGAGATAATGAAGTCACTATTCCAATTAAAAAGTAATGCATGAAATACATTCAATCTTTGTTATTCATGGATATATATATTAAAACATTTATATATAAATACATGTGTTATTTATGTGTATATGTGTGTGTGTATATATATATATATATATATATATATATATATATAAATTGTTAACTTGCTAAAATGTGTCCAAGCTCCACATTCTGTACTCCCAAAGCATGGTAGTTTTTTATGGACAAGCAAACCCAAACAAACCCACTGTCACTGAGTCATTTCTGACTCATAATGACTTTAAATAGGATTTCTGAGACTAAGTCTTTACGGGAGCAGATGGCCTCCTCTACCTCCCTCAGACCTTGTGGTTAGCAGATAAACGCCTAACCACAGCACCATCAGGGGCCTTGTGAACATCTGTCAACAATCTGAGTCACTGGCCACATACTTTTCCCAGCCACGGTCCAACAAGGTGATGCTTGAACATCTTGTTTCAGCTTTTGTCAGTAAACAAATGTCTTTTGCATGGTCAATTTTATTTGGGGGTCATATTTTCTCATTTTTATTCCCCTGTTCTTTTTGTTAATGTTCCTGTTTAACACAGCCCAAAACATAATGCTGATATGTTGGTTAGTATTAAGTGGAAGAAAGAGTGTGATGTTCCTTACAGAGAAAAAATGAGAACTCTTCAAAAGTTCATGAGAAAACAGAATTAGGAAATAATTAATTTTTCTACAAAATGTTTAAAGTCCCCTTGTATGTGTGGGAGATAAGCTTTTCTCAGGCATGAGTTATCGCACTTGGCTGTTAGTCTGCGGTGAAGGAATCAATGACTTACTACGTAAGGACCATAGGCAGGAGCTTACATGAAACAAGGTTATGTACTAAATAGCTGACAAATGTCCCAGAGTTTTGCAGGTACCCAGTCCTGCCTTGCCTATATAAGCAATGGCTCAGAATTCCCTAATTCAGTATTCATGTGACTTTATAGAATACAAATACTGTGAGTAATGAGACTCACCTGGTTTTATATGGGTAGCTACATATAATAATTTAGAGAAACTTTGGAGCTGTCTCACCAATCAAACAGGGCAGATTGAAAGAACTTTAAGACAGCATTTGTGATTACACATCGCAACTAGGCATGTTCACCTTCTCTCTTGATGAGTATAAAATTATATGATGATGTTTAAAGTCATCTCCCTTGAAACTGTTGGAGCAGTGACATAATTACAACACTCAGCTATAGAATATAACCACATTCTACAGTAGGCTAATTCGGGGGCGTTTTTTTCCCCCTTTCAAAATTCTGAAATGCAGCTTTAATTATAGGCGGGATAAAAGGTGCTATCTCATCAAATAAAACAGAAATGGCCCCAGCACTAGCAGGTTTCAAACAGCTTAGAGAAAAGCACAATCCAGTCACCAGAAAAATCTACTTTCTTCCCATTTTGATAGGAACAGGATCACCCTGAGAAATGGTGCATGCTGTCTTCCACTGGGATGAAACATGGGTAAGTGATGCTGTGTGAAATGAGTCCATTACACAAGACTAAATATTATTAAATCCCACCGACAGGAAAAGGGCTGGAAAGGAGCCGTGGTGGTGTAGTGGCTATGTATGCATTGGGCAGTGAGCTTAAAGTCAGTGTTTCAAAACCACCAGCTGCTCCAAATAGTCACCATCTCAGAGGGTCTTGGGCAGTTTGAACTGATCCTATCCAGTCAGCATGCACTTGATGGCTGTGAATTTGGATTTAGTTTTAGGAGGGTTAGGCAGGATTGTTTAGGGGACACCGAGCTTCTGTTCACAGCAATGGGCGAACACTGGAAGCAGGGACAGCTGAACAGCATAGTATGTACATAGCTGCTATCACTGAATTTTTTTTGACTTGCAAAACAAAATTGAAATGGTCAACACTGTCACATATATATTGTGCAATAAAAGGGACCACTCCAATCAATTAGATCTTAGAAGTACACACAGTAGTGTGGTCACAACCACATCTTACCTTGCACAGCTAAGCCAGCTAGCCGAATCACCTGCTCCAATGTGCACCGCAGCCGCCCTTCAAGCACATCTTTTTTGACTTGCAGGTAATACTGATATCTGTTCATGGGCACAGAGAAACACACAACCTTAAAAAGGCATACTTGGCGAGATTCTCACACCATCGCCACTTCGACCTGGAGAACCCAGTGTACCCGGCAGGACACATGGTTGGTGCTGATAATGGTTATTGCTATGGAAGGTGAATAAATGACCTCTGATCTTCGTTTGATGTGCCAGGTGCTACATCCTGCTCATGCTCAGTTAGAACACACACTCATCACATCCTTTATTTGTGGGGCAGCAGGCCGAACTACCATGAAGGACAGAGATAGAGAAGGAAAATGCTCTTCGACACCTGACCTCCTCAAATATGTCTGCCCGAGCAACAGCCAATTGGGCAGGGTCCTGGATGAAGTCTGGAAGCACAATCATCTTTGTCACTCAGGTGCTTGGTGTGAGAGAACCCTACGGGCTCAAATGACGAGGAATTCTGCTGGAGGGGAGATCAAGCTTCCTGAGCCAGGCTTCACTCCACATGTCTGCGACTCATAAAAAGTTCAACTAATGCAATACTGAACCCTCCAACCTCAAGTGCATCTTCAAACCAGCAAAGTTCAGACGAAAGAATGTGCCCGTGCACAACACCGAGCCTCAGACTAGACCACTGTGTGCACAAGCTAACACAGTGCATTGTTTCCCTGCCAGGAAAATCATGCTTTCAGGATTACTGAAACATTTAGAAATCTCCTTACCCAGACTCTCAATTCCAAGAGTCGGCTCTCATTGAACAGACTCTTAAAGCCTCCTCTGCCCGCGTACAGGAAGGAGGGTGTGAGTAATTGCTTAAAGGGCACTGAGTTTGCTGACAGGGATGAGAAAAATAAGACATGAGCAGTGGTGATGACTGCACATGATTAATGGAATCGACACCATGGAATTGTCTATGCAGCATGCCGAAATGAGACATGTTTTTTGTTCTAAGTTTACTGCGAAAAAATAAAGTGTCCTAGTGGCAGCAAAATGGCAGTTCCTCTGGGTCTGAATGTGCACAAACTAGTAAGGAGAGAGCACTAGGTAGGATCAAATAAAACCCCTCTCTAGTTCAAGCCATTTCTTTTTGTGGTTGTCTGAAATGAACTTGTTTATCACCAAAGGCTCCAGTCTATTTCATTTTCCAAGGCACTCTATCCATCCACCCACCCACCCACTCACCCATTGAAGGAGCTTCTGACAATGTATGTACATGGGGATGGAAATGGAGAAATCACAACCTGTCCCTTCATTTTTAGGGGGAAAAAATCAGGAATAAATGAAAGCCTTTGGCAGCAATGATTGTGTATGATTGTAAGAAAAAAATCACAAGTAAAATAAACATATAAGGAATTCCATGTTGCTCCAGGAAAATATGTGACTATATCACAATCGTTTGCACCCTCCACATACATACATGCCCCAAACTCTCTTCGCTAAAGTCAGGTACCCCGCTCAGGCTTACTTTGCAAAGCTTCGCCCCAGGTAAGTTAACATAACAGAAAGGGGGTCCTCTTTCCTTAAGAGGATCAAAGTCCCTGCTGTTTGCCTGTGTGCGCCCTCTTCCAAGGGGAATCGAGAGCCCCAAGCACGTCCGCTCATGGCTCGGGTCAGGAGCTCAAGCTCTATGGTTCCCTCGGCAATCCATGAACGCCAATAGAAATGCTTTCCGCGAGCGTGTTGGCGTCACGAACTATGGGTCTCCTCAATGCCCAGCAAATCACCAAGGCTTCAGAACTTGATTCAAAATGTGTCACGAACTCTTATCTTCAAATACGGCCTAGAGATAAAGGGTATGGATTCATCTCCTGGGAGCACGTTCTGTAAATCCTGTACTAGTGGATAAAGCACAGGCTTGGGGAGATTTCTTCTCACACCGTGCCGCACACCTGCTTCCTCTCTGGGTTCATTTCTTCTTCCAAGGGCCTCCCTCGTCATTTTCGCACGTGCTTGTCGTGGTCAGGTTAGTTCCAGGTTTCTTCCGGCGTTCGCCCAGTGCCTTTGGGACAGTTCTCAAACCAGAGGAACGGATCGGCTCATTTAGTGGGTGGAGGTGTCCCCTTGGGAGACTACAGGGGCTTCTCTCTGTGACCCTTGAGTCTTTTAGGGAAGATCCTTTTGCTGTAACCTCGTCTGTTCTTAAACAGGAGAGCTGGTGCCTGTGGAGCCCTGGATAGATAGGTCAAACTCATGGCTACTGAGTCCGTTCTGATTTGCAGAGATCCTGTGGGAATGGTTCCTTTTGGTTTCCAAGACGACACATCTTTACTGTCGCTGACAGTCATGCATTTCTCTAGCTGAGCGACTAGTGAAACGCAGATCTGAGCAGCCCAGTGCCTAGCCCTCAGTGCCATTTAGTTAGGCAACTGACTAATCAAGCCAAGCAAGACCAAAAACCTCCACACTCACCGCCCCTGAGTGGCTTTTGGCTCACAACAACTCTACGTGTAGGGTAGAATGCCCCTGTGGGTTTCCAAGACTGTAACTCTTTATGAAGTTGAGAGCCTTGGCTTTCTCCCATCTAGCCAAGTACGAAGGACCTAAATTATCAAAAGTTCTTGATGGCTTCGGAGAGGCGTCAGACAGATCACTGACACTAGTGAGTGAGGAAGTGAGGACCACTGAGACTGGGAATGGACAGCTCTGAGACGCCAGAAAGGAGAGTGGCATATAACACTTTGAAAATTACCTGGTATGCTTTTACGCACAGGGCGCTTGTATTAACAACTCTGTCCTATAGAAAGACTAAAGGGGAAAATAACATCTGTAATGATATTTCTAATGTATGCTTTTTGTGGCTTATTTTTGATCGTTCAGTATAAGAATGCAACAGTGGATCCTTTTTTAGAAACATGCAATTTCATGGCAGCATACTCCACCCTTTCACAGCTTTGGGTGGAGGGGAAAAAGAGGGGGGGGTGGAATCATGCCAGGAAGTAACTCTCTGCCAACTTTCCAGAAAGATCCTTTTGAAAAGCCAAGGAAAATGTTCTATATTCTTTTTCACAACTGTACCCCAGGGAAGAGTCATCTGACAGTTTAAGTCCCAGGAATGGACACAGATTAGGATTTGAGTGTCCTGCTAAGAAGGAGTGTCAACCACCATGGCCGCGGGATAAAGACACAGTCTCCTTTTTTTGGACCCTGTGTTGGCTTGTTTTGTAGGGAAGGTCCATTGGTTGGTGAAAGGCGAGTTACTCTGGGTGCCTGGGGAAACACCTTCCCAGCAGTGTGATTAAACAACTGACAGACTGCTTCCGTCTGGAGTGTCCCCATCCCTTGAGAAGAAAAAAGGTGACTTTCCCAAGTTCCTCCCTCCCCTAAGACTCTGACAGGGAGTCTTTTTTTTTTTTAATTCCATCCTGGGTCACATCTGTGAGAGCATTCAGTATTGCAGTCTGTTTTGGTACCAAAGAACAGTCCATGAAATTAGCCTCGACACTTCCAAGAGCGGCACTGCAAAGGTCTTTAACCTCTCCTTTCTAATTCACATGACCGGATTATGAACCTGTCTAGGAGAAACTATCCAAACCCTTGTGTAACTGTGTTTGACTTGAAGTCCGGTTAATACGCCTCGGATGGAGAAATTCCATGTGGTGTTTTAAAGAAAACGCGGACTGTCCTACCCTAGAACCACAAATGGGAGGGGAGGAAGTCTTTAAAAATATTTATCTCCGCTCTCCCACAAGTGAAATATTCATTGCAAGCCCGGTTCAGAGAAGCGGAATCCAGTAGGGAAGAGCCAGTTAAAACAAGAAGGCCCTGAGGTCTGCTGTAGGTCCCTCATCTACCTCGGCATCAGTCACACAGGGATGGAGCTAGGGAACAGGGTGGACCGGAATGCTGTTCTGAATGTTTGCTCCGGCTTCGGTCAGGCCTTGTCCTGTGGGAGGGTCATATTGCCGCCGACCCCCAGGCACAGCCAGAGAAACGGGTGTGTGTCTCTCTCAAAGAAGCTTTCAGAGCCTGATTTTCCCCTCCACCATCCAGGCGCCCTGAGCCCTGCAAAACCAAATCAAACCCGCTGCCTCCACACGGTTTCCGATCCACGGCGACCCTGGGGGACAGGCTCAAACCGCTCCTGCAGGTTTCCACATTCTTTGACGTCTAGGACTTTGTAAAAGGTTTAAGTGGAAAGGCTCTTTAAAGAGAAGAAAGCCTCATCTTTCACTCGAAGGCTGGCTGGTGGCTGCACACTGCTGAACTCGTGGTTGGCAGCCCAACTCGTGGTTGGCAGCCCAACACGTAACTACTACACCAGCAGTTCCCAACCTGGGGGAACTTTGGGACCACTTTGGGCATCCAATGACCCTTTCCCAGCGGTCTCCCGATTCATAACAGTGGCAAAATGATCGTGATGAAGTAGCAACAAAAGTGGTTTGATGGCTGGGGGATGCCATATGAGGCACTATATGAAAGGGTCTGCATGAGGAACATTGCACACCATCAGGTCTCCAAGAATGTGCAAGTGGGGCACAAAATTACGCCCAGATTTTTAAAAGCCACTGAGCCATGGGCTGGGAAGAGTGGGTAATGGAGCCCTGGGAGTTCAAGTGCTTGGCTGCTAACAGCAAGGTGAGGGCTTCGAGCCCAGTGATGCTCCACAGGAGAGAGATGTCACCAGTCCATCGGCTCCCATCACAAGGACAGGCGAGGGCACGCAGTCCAGGCAGATCAACGCCATTCTTCTGGGTCCCAGGAGACAGAATCCACTCTCGTGAGCGGTCTATCATCAGCATAGCAGTGCCTGTGCTATCCAATATGAGAGTCTTTAAAACCCAGCCCCATCCTTCAGCGGTAGAGACAGTGACTGTGCAGGAAGCAGAATGAGCAAGCCCCTCCGGCGGCCAGCACGAGCATGGTTTGGAGCGAATTTTTTGCCCTGGGATCCACCCAAGTCTGGGCCTGGCAGCACGACTCCCTGGAGGTTGGGCCGGGCTGCTCCATAGGGGGGAAGTTTTTGACCTGGTGGCTCAAACCTTACCATCAGAAGCTTGGACGGAAGGACTTTGCTAGCTCCTAAGCAAAGACTGTGTGTATCTCAGCATATGAAGTGAGCATTGAAATGAAACATTTGTCCATAAAATCTTCATACAGGCTGTGGTTCGCACAGTTACATATTGAGGTGCACCCCCACTGGCACTTTGCTGGCTGCCTCCTGTGTTGGAAAAGAAAAGGGAACCCACATCTACTGCATCTGAGGACTTACTCCCTGCAGAAAGTGCACAGGGAGAGGAGTAACAGACGTAAGCTCCTGCGGAGAAGCAGGGCTGCGCCCCCAGCAGGCTCAGGCTTTAGAAAGAGGGTGCTAGACAAAGCCGACTCTAGGAACTCAGCACTGCACACAGTCAGCAGGTCACTGGGCCATGTCTGCCATCGGCTGCCAACCTAGAGCCCAACTGAGGAAGCCCTATCATGAGTCCCAGCACCGGTGGATTTTTCACCTAAAAACAGGTCTGTGAAAGTCTGTGATGGGCTATGGGGCCACTGTCATTCCCACATAGCCCCTACCTGCCCTCCCCTCCTTAGCAGGACAGATGTCATCAGAGCTCTCATCCCAGCTCGTCCCCTTTGGAGAGGGTGGCAGGCGGGAGAGGAGGAACCCTCCCACAGCATGGCTACATTCCGAAAGGACCTCAGCCAGGGCTGAGCAGGGCAGAGGCAATGAAAAAGACAGGTCTTCTTCTCCCTTCTCCTAGTTCACAGGAGGAGCCCTGATGACATAATGGGTTACAGGTTGGGCTGCTAAACACAAGGTTGGCAGTTCAAAACCACTCTGTGGGAGGACATGCCCTACAGGGTTGTGAGTGTGTGAGTGAGTAAGGGCAGGAGTGAGTGAGGATGAGTGTGAGTGTATGAATGTAAAGAAGGGAGTGTATTGCCTCTCCAGGTGGCAATACCAGAGGGCACTTGCCATCAAGCTTGGAACCCAGGTCTCCCAGGACAGTGCAGTCTGGCCCAGCACCACCGCTGCTTTCTCACTGACATGTTAGAGGCCAAATACAAAGTCATGAACAGTTTCTCTGTTCTAAAAGTCAAATGAAGAAGAGACACAGGACAGGGTGTTTTAGAAATTGGAGGGGGGGGTGGGCGACGGGAGGCAGGGCAGCAAAGAAGGGATGCTTGAAATCTCAGACAAAGGTATCGGGAGGAGAGAAAGAGGACATTCCACCCATTCCAACGGGGCTTCCTGGCTGTCAACCCACTTAATGGGCAGGGTGACCCTTGCGGATCCTGGCTGCCAGGAACAGATAAACAGTGTGTACACAGGCGTACAACCAGATAAACCTGAATCCCTTCCTGCCAACCTCCTCAGCCCTCCAGCCCCAGCCCTCAGTTAGAATTTCAGTCTATGATAAAGTAAAACGCTTTGCTTGGTGCCCGACCCTTCCACTCTCTAAAGGCTTGTATATATTTACTGAGTGTCTCTCGGACAGGCAGCGCTCTGCCTCACCTAACAAAGCGGCACACCTGCAACGAGGCAGAAACTGAAATGATGCAAAACCAGGGTCTAGGAGAGAAAATCACGAGCTATGGAGTCCATTCCAACCCCAAGCTACCGTATCCATTGGAACAGAACTGCCCCTGCAGGTTCCCAGACGGTAAGTCTTCACCGGAGCGGGAAGTCTTGTCTTTCTCCTGCAGTGTCTGGTGCTTCCAAACTGCAGACGGTGCACTTAGCAGACCAGAGAGTACCCTATCATGCCATCCGTGGTCTTGAAGAACCAATAAAGGTAACCTTCAATGGGAATTGTTCTGCTCCTAACCTCTTCAGTGCCACAAGCTGTTACATGTGCGGGCAAAGAAACACACACACACACACACACACACACACACACACACACACACACAATACACAGGTATACCCAGACACAAACAGACAGGGTTTTCCTGGCAAAAGCTCAATTTCAAAAGTCTTCAACATTCATTGATCAAGGTTCTACTTTTCCAGGGACTCCTCACTTCTAATTGAGACTCCTGAAGTTTCAATGAGTCAAAGCTTTGCAATGCATCCCTTAAGAAGGATAATGTTTGTTTAAATGCACACAAACACTCACAGGCCTAAACACTCACGGGGGAAAAAAAGCCAATGATTGCAAAGTGTTGCAAAAGAGAGAGGCATGCCACAACCTGAACCTGGCTTTATGCTCTTGAACTCTTGCATTAATTATAACAAATTATAGAGGATCCAAGCACAGTTTGTATGTACAATAAATTCCCTAATAACAGCCTATAATTTAATCAGGGTTTCTCTTTAAACAATAAAAACTCTTTCCCTACAAGATATCAGAGAGGGAGAGTTCCTATCCAGGCACCATATAATAATTCTATGTTGGGGGTGGGATGGTGAGGCACAGATTTAAGCATAGACTTAAATCTTATCTAGCCTACCATCCCATTTTCGGGGGCTTTAAAAAAAAAAAGTACTCAGAGTTCCCTAAAGACTTTTGTAATAAAGCCCATAATCCAGGTTAAAGTGTAGGTATCTGCTTTTGCAGCCCCCTCAGCCAATGAGCTGTTCTAGTGCCCTCCAGGGGGCGATACAGCTCATTTTGGGAAACTGCTTTACAGCAAACCAGTCCACAGGACTTAAAAGGAGGTGGGCCATTTCGGTGTTCCCTTAAGAAAGCATAGCAACACACCTAGAACAACCCAGATTTGAAGCTAAATACTACTGCTCAACACAGTTTGATGGTTGATGTAAACAAACCTGAACCTATTTACAAATCTCTAATATTGTACACATTCAGAAAGTTGAAATGGCAAGGGTCTTATCACACATATGTTTACTATAATTTTTTGTTTATTTATTTGTTTGTTTTTTGGGGGGGGGGCATCACTGCTCTCCGGTGGTGGGAGTAGGAGGCCCAGCCCCACTGCTGGAATTGAACCTCCATCCCAGTGGGCCGCAGTCCCGCGCACAACCACTACGCCACCGGAGCTCAGCCCCTACAATTTTCTTAAAAGGAACAAAAGACTTCAATGACTTAGGAAACCTTCTGAGTTTCTCAAACAAGTTAAACATGGTTCCACATAACCCAGCAAAGCTGATTCATAGTAGCCAAAAGAGTGTAAAAAAACCCTAATATCTGTGGGCAAATGAATAGACCAAAAAAAAAAAAAAGTAATATATTTATATAAAGGAATACTTTTGGGTCATTAAAAACAAATAATCACCAAGAGTAAAAAAGCAAATGTAAAGATGGGTGAATCTTTTGGCAATGGAAAGCCTGATGAAGGTCTAATCTCTAAAATTTATCGATCCAAAAGCGTTAGCAACAAAAGCCACAAACAACTGCATTTTAAAATGGGCATAGGACATAGACAGTTCATTCACCAAAGAAGATATTCGGGTGACCCGCAAAAAAGTACAAAAAGATGCTCACAATCATTAGTCAAGACACCCAGGAGACATCATCCTATCCATGAAAACATGACCTTTATGGAAAAAAACAAAACAAAACAAACAGAGAACAAATGCTGACAGGGAAACTGGAACCCGATCAGCAGAGGGGAAGAGTTGCAACCTTCCCGCAAAACAGCGCAACCACTCCAGCAACCAGAATGAGGTTCCCTGGAAAGTACACATCGAAATACCATCTGATCGAGTCACCTCGCAACTAGGGAGCTATATAAATAAATAGCTATATTATATTATTACATATATCGCAGAGCCATAAGACCTGTCACAAATAGGATGCGTGAATGGATAAACAGACTTTAGTGCTTACATCCAAGGGAATATACTACGTAACACTTAAGAGAAACAGTGAGTCCTGGATAAATTTGGAAGGTATAAAGCATTCTGGTGAATGAAATGTTGATTATGAAAGGACAAATATGTTATGAGACCAGTACTATAAAAAGACCAGAAGAGACCCATATACAAATAAAAATATTCTTCATTGGGTATCATGGAAGGCCAGGGAGAGAGAATCAGTAACTGGATGGTTCCCAAATGTTCCCATGGTGAGTAGAAAGGTGATATGCCATGATACAATGGTGGGGCTTGGGGACAGGGTGCACACCATGGACCAAGGTAACAGAAGGCAATGAGAGGCACGCAAGAAAGGGCAGCAGTGATTGACACTGGGCCAGAAATAACCCTACACTAAGAGTAAGAACAAGCAATACTTGTGAGTAGATGTGTAGGTAAATGTATGGCAAACAAATGAGGGCGGTCGGGTTGGAGTACACCTACATACATGTATATAAGGGGGCTTCAAAGAGCTCAAGGGGAAAAAATCCATGATCTTTTTTCTTACTATTCCATGATTTTTTCATTCTATTTTCCACTAACACTTTGAAGCCCCCTCGGACAGGGAAGCTCATGGATATTTCTACATACATGTTTGTAAATGCTGCCTATACACTCCAATTAGCACCCGGGAGGCAGTGTGATGGAATCAATGTAGGCAATGGATTGAAAAAACTGTATTTGACAGCTATATAAACCTGAGTCTCCGGGAGCCTCTAGATAGATCGTCAAAACCAAGGTCATAAAGTCTTATATGCTAGATTGGTGAGTGATGTTTGAAGTCTCAAAAGCTTTTGAGTTGCAGTCTAAGAAGCTACTATTGGTCTTTTTTCCATCTGGAGCAAGAAAGAATGAGGCAAAGACATGAAAACACAAGTCCAGAGACAAATGGCCTACAGGAGCCATAACCTCCTCGAACTTGAGACCGGATGAACTAGAGGGTGCCCAATTACTACTCCTGTTCAGGCAGAGCAGGGCAATAATAGAAGGGCAATTAGAATGAGTAGAAAATACAGGACAAAATTCAAGTTAAAAGAAGAAAAACCAGAGTTACTGGTGTGAAAGAGATTGGGGAAACCCTGATACCACTATCTTGTGTCAATTGTTCAATTTAAAACTCAAGTTAACTCCCAGGGGCCAGTTCCCAGTCCTATAGTAGTAAGTTGCTTACTGTGAAGTTCCTACACAACACCAACAGGCAGTATGTCCCCCAAAACAAAGATGAGCAGGAAGAGGGACTGAGAAACCTAATGAATACAAACAAGGACCCCAGAGAAGAATTGTCAGAATGCTCACTCATTGGGGACAGTTATCAACGAAAGACAACAATTGTGTATAAACTAATGGCTGAAAGCTAATTTGATGCATGAACTTTCACAACGATGCGCTGCCGCACATAAGAACTGTGCAAACTCTGTTACACTAAGTATAACAGAGTCCCACTCATATTGTATGAGTGCATTTACAACAGTGAAGTACTCAGAATATGGAAATCCAGATAAGTGTTTGATAGAGGCTTAGGGAAGTGCTATTAGGGACCGACAGCTATGAGTTACAAGATTCTTTCTGGGATTATATATTCTAGAATTAGGCAGTGGTAAGAGTTGTACAACTCTGTGAATAAATTTTAAAGCCAGTAAAGTACATCAAATAAAATGGTCAATTTTATGTTGTATGATTCTACTTCACTTTTAAAGACAAAAAATTTCTAAACACCCATCAGGCCATTCATGAGCTCGACCTTCACGTTCCACTGCACACCCGCCACTTGAGCTGTATCCATTTAAGGCGCTCCCAATACTCACACTGCTCTTTTATAACTTCTACCTGCTTTGTCACCAGGAGCTCTGGTGGCATAGGGGTTGCACATTGGGTTTCTAACTGCAGGGTCAGCTGTTTGAAACCAGTAGTGACCCTGAGAGAGAAAGATGGGGCCTTCCATTCCCGTAGAGTGACAGTCTCAGAAACTCACAGGGGCAGTTTTACCCTGTCCTGTAGGGTCACCTGTAGGCAGAATTGCCGTAATAGCATTGCTTTTTGAATGAGCTGGGTTTTTTGTGGGATTTTTTAAATCATTCTACTAGGGGCTTGTGCAACTTATCACAATCCATCCACCCATCATGTCAAGCACATTTGTATCTTTGTTGCCATCATCATTCTCAAAGCATTTCCTTTCTACTTGACCTCTTTGTATCAATTCCTCATCCCCCCCACCCCCTCTCCTTTACAAACCCTTGATAATTTATAATTTTTTTTTCCTGTCTTAGACTGTCCAGTGTCTTCTCTTCACCCACTTTTCTGTTGTCTGTCCCCGAGGGAGTTATATATAGATCATTGTGATTGGTTGCCCCTTCCTCCCCCACCTTGCCCTTCCCCTCCTGGCATCACTATTCTCATTATTGGTCCTGAGGAGTTTAGCTGTCCTGGATTCCCTGTGTTCCCAGATGAGCTGTTTTATCTGTCTCGATGCCCATGCTCTTCCATTTGGATAACCACCTGCTCATCTTTTCAGGCCCAGGGGAAATGTATCACCTCTCTTAAAGTTTCTCAAACTCTCTCAAATCAGTGGCCCTTCTCCAGGCCCCACAGTCCTCTCAAGGTTTCACCTGAACCCAGGTGCACACACTGTCTTTAGTCTCCCACTCTGGGTGATCTGGGTCTGATGAAATTTTTAACCAAAGTACCTGGCACCAAGTGGACACTCGATAAATATTTCTGAGTTACGGAAGACCCACAGAGTCTCTACAGAGCGACAAAATGAGGGCAAAAACAGTCGATTAGACAGACAAAAAAAAGACATAATAAGAAGAAAGGACAGAGGAATGAAGGAAGGCTACCTCTCTCATTCTAAGGTTACTAGATGCTCTTTCCACGGCAAGAGAAACCAAAAGCAAAGCAAACTCACTGCCATTGACTTGGTGCCGACTCAGATTGACCCAAGAGAGCAGGGTAGAACTGTGCATGTGCTTCTTTTAAGGGAGTAGAAAGGCCCATCAGGCTTCTAAGGAGGGGCTGGTGGTTTTGAACAGCTGGCCTTGTGATGAGCAGTCCAACTCGTAACCACTACATCATCAAGGCCTGCTTCTATGGCACATAAATTTTCAGAAATATAACCAACCACATATCAAGCAAAAAAGCCTGAAGAAACTCTTGCTTTGATGTCAAGGGCAAAAAGAAAGAAAACCAATTCCATAGGGGTACAAAAGAAGGAAGCTCCCCCACCCCACCCCTCTACCCTGGGACCCTTGGTAGCATGGTGACTCACACCTTGGGCGGCTAACTGAAAGGACAGCAGTTTGAAACCACCATCCACTCCTCAGCAGAAAGAGGGAAGCCCCCCTCCTCACGTGCAAATGATTGAAACTCCTTTCCAAGCTACCAAGGAGAAAAGGAAGCACTGGAGGATAATTCACATTCAAGCACTAACAGAATAAAATAAACCTTTACGACAGGCAAGACCCCAAACCAAACACACCGCTGTTGAATGGATTTACAGGCATAGGACAGAGTAGAGATCCCCCCACAAGGATTCCATGTTGTCTTTAAAGAAATGGACTGACACATCATGCTCCCATGTAGTGGCTGGTGGGTTTGAACCAGCAACCTTTTGGTTTACAGCTAAATACTTTAACCGCGGCACCATTAGGGAACCTTTGTTGTCAGCTGAAGGGACACAAAGTAAAGTGCATCAGGCCCAGCACTGGCCCAAATCACTCCTCTAAATTGCAGCTGTAAAGTGCATTATCCTTCTTCCACGAGTAATGAATATGGCTTGACTCATCAACTCCAAATATACACCTACCTGCCCTGAAAATCATGTGCTCATAACATTACCTACAGCTCCACTATGGGAAAATGGAACTTCAATTAGATTTGGAAGCCAGTGAGTCAACTACCCAAAGATCCTTTGCCCTGGTACAGAGCCTGGACTATGGTTCATAAAAGTATTGGTGCTCCTGCAGCTGGAAGGCAGTCCTGTTGCTAGCAATATGCCTGGTCTCATGAAGAAAGTAAGATGTAAAGACCTATGAGCATGAGACAAGAGAACCACCTCTGTGAATGGGCATGCATTCTCCCTCACAATGTTCATAAATAAGCAACTGCCAACAGAAATCAGTTTTTATAACCATGAAGTAATGGGACAGGAAACAATGCCCCAGAGCAGAGAAGGAAATGCTGATGGGGGAGCTTAACAAATGTCTGCTGAATGGGTGCTACGATTCACATATTTAATTAGTGGCATGTCTCAGAGACTATGGTAGAAATACAAGTCCCCAGCCAATAGCGAATCATTTCTGGGAGTGGGCCTACAGGGTGTGTAATCCATGCTGGTAACCACAAAACTCATTGTAGATGGAAGCAACGGAAGATGACACTGGCCTTCTATCTTCTTCCATGCAGCTCCAAGCCATCATAGCTCAAAAGGCACTACATTGGTTTGTCAATTCAGAAACACGGTGAGTATAAATAATGTTTTCTTGGAAGTGACCCACCCAAATAGTTGTGGCATCAAACAATACTGAGCTCAGTTGCCAAAAAAAAAAAAAAAAGCCGAAATTATCTAATCTCCAGGTGTGGTTCAATATAAGGTCTTACCTAGCCACCAATTCATTCCACCCTTCTTGTTCTTCTTGGTGTATTTTATAACTCTAACATGGTATGGATCTCACAATTTATTTGTGGCCCACTTTTGCCTCCTTGGCTATATTAAAAGTTTTCTTTGTTTATCTTCATCTTTATCTCCAATGCCTACCATACACAGTGGGTCTTCGCTGTACTCTGAGATTGGAGTACAACACCTGGGTGTGGCTTTCCATAAGAGCGGGGCAAGCAGAGTCTAGCATGAAGAAGCTCGTCAAAGCTTCTATGGAATGTAAAAGAAGTAATAAAAGCACACCAAATGTCTAGCGAAAGTTTCTTGAGACCAGAATCCTCTAAAACAGAAGTGTTCATCAATTTCTCTACACATTAAGAACTCAGAGAGTCGAAGCAATCAGTCACCATGAAAATCCTTGACACTTGTGGTTTTGCACGTGTGGCATTTTGCGTTCTGTATGTCTTGCAGCGATCCTTTAAAATTACTGCTGTGGTCCCCAATTAAACCGTTGCCAACCGGTAGACTATGACTCATGGTAAACCCATGTGTGTCAGAGGAGGACTATGCTCTCTAGGGTTTTCTGTGTGTGTGTGTGTGTGTGTGTGTGTGTGCTTTCCCAGAAGTAGACTGTCCAACCACCTAGATGTTGATCTGAATTTTCACAACCCTTCGGTAAACAGCTAACCATGGACACCAGGAGTGGGGAATATCAGGTCAGCAGGCATTTGATAGCATCGATACCAGTTCACATCACACACCCTACCCAAGAGAAGTGGTTCCAGCCATCCCAGTGGGGGCTGGTTAATTAACTAATTAACCAGTATGGCCCTAAAATGATGTGATACATATCCAAATGGCTCATGACAGAGAGGAAGGTTCTCTTTCATGATTTGTACCACTCAAGCGATCCAGGGAGGCACAGAGCTCCGAGAGGAGTCCACGCTTGCTAGATTGTATGGTCAGGAGCTGTCAAAAGGAAATGGAAAAGTCTGTCACTTCTGCTGGTCTGGAGAACAGATGACCATGAAGGTAAGGAAGAATGAATGGCAACTTCCTTCTCTTACTGTCTCGACATCAGGTGATCTGGCCAAGTGGCTCGCCTGACCCAGAAAGTGATAGAAAATCTTGCAAATCAAGATGCCCCTATCTTTGGGTCCATTTTAAGAACACCTGGGAAACTGCCCTAGCATTTTTTTCATCAAGGGTGTCCATACATATCTGGAAAGCTATCATGTGTTTGAAAGATGTCCCTTTGCAGAAGCATCCGTTACAATGGGGTGGGGGGGGGGGTGCATTGGTTTGTGAGATCAGGCTAGACATTGGGATTGGATAATGGGCCAGTGGCCTAAAAAGAAAGCTGGGTCTTTGCTACACAGGCATATACATGCAAAAAGGAACACTGAACGGAAGGGTTTAGCTGTGGAGACCAGAAGGCCACTGAGCACATCCAGGGGAACCAAGCCCCTAAGATGCACTGCCGGGCTCAGAATTCATGGTTGGACGCATCCCTGCCTGAGCACCCCTTGCCACGTGGAAATGATCCTGAACGAGAAGGAACACATTGTTCTTATACCCAAAGAGGAGGCTGCACAGAAGAGATATCCCAGAAGAAACTGAAGAAGCACAATTTATGGCTCCAGAATAAATTTAGCTTAAAGTAATAGCTAATGAGCGTATAAAACAATAAATAGCAGAGGAAAAACAGGAAGGAGGATGAGCTAAATGGTTTGATGCTGCAAACACATTGTAACCCGAGTCCCTCGCAATGTCCTGACTTTCTACTGCTGGAAATGAATTATTCCTCCTGTAGAATCTTTACAGACAACGGCAACTGTGAAGTGTGCCAGCAGTGCCAGAGAAAAAAATACCAACCCAGCCAACATCTCACTGCTCAAGAATCTAGCATTTTCTTACGCTTTAATTTCTGCCAGAATTTTGCTTGATATTTTCAAGCCTGGAAATGTCCTTTCTACAATTCTTCCTTTCACCTCCTTCTGAGGCCCTCTGGTGAAAAGAGGGCAGGCTTACTTTGTTGAATGCCATTCTTAGATGTGATTTCTTTTCGGGAGAGGTCTTCTTTTTAGTTGCCTTACTATCTGCAAAGCAATCTTGTACAACCTTTAACCCAGAGCAAGCACTAAGGTAAACAACCCACTTCTGTCAAGTCCATTCTGACGCTGTGCAGGGGTCCTCAAACTTTTTAGACAGGGGTTCAGTTCACTATACCCCACACCGTTGGAAAGCTGGACTATAGTTTAAAAAAAAAACAAAAAAACTATGAACAAATTCACTGTGGGCCTGGGATGAGTCAGCTGCTAAGCAGGACAGGCGGTGGCAGCAAAACCACCTGGCGCCCAGATAAATGTTCTCGGCAGGCCGCATGTCGCTCGCAGGTCGTAGTTCGAGGACCCTTGCTATAGAGGGTCTCCCAGGGATTCTTTATGGGAGCAGGGAGCTTTGTCTTTCTCTTGCAGCTGGTGAGGCTTGAGCCACTTACCTTGGAGTTCATTAGTCTACAACTTACTCAACAGTTCCAAGAGAGTGCTGAGGTAGGAGCTGTCGTTTCCTAGGGACAGATGGACACCACCATTTGCTGATGGCATCTTGGTTAGGCAGTGGGCTGCAATTTGCAAAGTCAGCAACTCAGAAACCACCAGTGGCACCGAGGAAGAGAGCTGAGGTTCTCTATGCAGGGAAAGAGTTCCAGGCTCGGGCTGAGCCCTGGTGGCGTCAGTGGTTGCGGGGCTGCCGCGGGCTTGGCAGTTCAAGGCCGGCGGCGGCTCTCAAGAGCAGCACTGGATAGCTCCCACGGCCACCAGCGGGCAGTGATGCCCCCCCCCAAAACAAACAAACAAACAAACAAAGAGTTCTAGGCTCAGAGATTCACAGCGGCTGGTTCTACCCTGTTCTACATGGTCACGATAAGCTGCCATTGACCTGCTGACAGCAAGTCTACTTGCTGTGCTGTGGTGGCCCCACCTGCTGCTATGATGTGGGAATCTATCACAAGTATATCAAACACCGCTGAATGGGTTTCCGCAGAGCTTCCAGACTAGGAAGCAAGCCCGGCAATTCCATGAAAATTCCCCAGGTCGCAACAGACAGCATGGTGCTGGAAGGTGAGTCTCCTGGTTCAGAAGGCGTGCAAAACATGCAGGGGTGGCCATGATGGGCTTGAACATGCCGCTGATCACCAAGATGGGGCAGGTCTGGGCAGGGTTTCATGCTCTCGGACAGAGTCCCTATGAGCTGGAGTCAACTCCACAGCAACGAGAGAGAGAAAAGATGACCTAAAGTGACCAGGGGGACACACAAGGAAGGACTCCTTGGGTTAGGGCAAGGAACAAGAAGAGAGGCATGGCCACCACAGAGGATGGTAAGCCCTTAAGTTCGGCGAAAATTCTACTTTCTCCCTTTAAACATATTCTGTGTTCAAGAGTTTAAGAGTAACTGTCTCAAGGGAAGCCACCCAATAAAAAGTCACCTCAGGAACCAAGAACCCAGAGAAGATGCATGGTAAAAGCATCAGAGGTGACCATTAGCAGGCAGGTCCCATGGCACAAGGCCACATGCACAGGAGGGCTTCCTATAGAAAGGCATTCTGGGTAGGACTGAGAGCTCTGACCCCATTCATTCCACTTCCGCTCCCTAGTGAGAAGTTGCCTTTCCAGCTCCAGTGCACTAAGTCAGAGTCTACATTTCCATGAACACCCCACCCCGTGTGATTCTGGGTGGGCGCAGTGATATGGACCCTGTATGCATATGTCAATAAGAAAGAGGCTTATATACAAGAGGAAATGAACATTGAGAAAACATCCCAACCCAGTCCAGATCAAGTCCACAAGTCCGATGTGAGCCTACGTATTTGACATCAGTCCACAAAATCCCTCTTCAGACTCATGAAACACGTGCAATGATGTTGAATGGAGGAAGATCAGAGGTCAGTGGGTAGAAAATTCTTGGATCCAGTAATGGTGTAAGCATCTCAGCGCTGGCAGGGGGTCTTCACGTGGCTGTTCCAGCACCTACGACTACATCAGGGTGGTTTCTCCTTAGGGATGTCTCCTTGTCACTCGTGTCGCCAAAGGAGTCAATCGAGAGAGATGATGTCTCTGCCTCCAAGAAGGAATGACCACACTTTCCCAGAATTCTCAGAAGGCCACGCCCACACAGAGGTCTCATTGGCCATCTCCAGATTGACAGAATAGACTCCACCCCTACATTCTTAATCCTCAAATTGACACCAGATTAGGTGACTGCCACACTGGCTACCTTATCTCTTCAGATTACAGCAACCAACTTAACCTGTAATTTTATTCTTGTTTGTTTGGCATTACCTCAATTGTCATTGAAGACTTCAAGTCCTCTTCAATTTTGCTTTTCCTCCTCTGTTTTTAGGCCATTCTGTTAATTAACTATGTAATGTATCTTATCCAGGCAAATGCATGGAAGCTACATAAGAATACATGCAGCATGTGGATAGGTTCCAAGGAGGGGGTGTGAAAAAAAAGGGGCACACAGAGGGACATCCAATCAGTTACAAGGATGGGACAGGTACTGTAAGGGACAGAGGTGTGGTGAGGGCACCAGTTAGGGGCAAGGCCACTGGGATGGGCCAGGATGGTCGCAAGGTGAGATAAAGTTTATTGTGCCAACCAAGCCTGGCCAATAAACACATGTGGGGTTAACTGAAGGGCAGAGAGAGAAATGGCTTGGTGATGTTCGACTCTCGAGTTCTCAGGTTTCTTGCTCTCTAATCGTCAGACCAGAGTGTAGCTGCCTTAGCCAGTTCCCTGCTTCAGCTGACAAGGCTCACTTCCTAAGAGATATCCCTTGAGGAGAAGTCATGTGGACCTACCCTGATGCAACCCTGGGTAGGTCCATGGCTCAAGCAGCCATGTGAAGACCCTGCCAGTACTGAGATGCTTACACGCTCGTGGATTCAGCTTTCCTCCTAGAGTCAGTGTCATTGCATTTGTTTTGTGAGATTGAGGAGGACTTTGTGGATTGGTGTCAGACACATGGGCTAATGTTGGACTTGTGGCCTTGGGCAGCACTGGGTTGGGATGTTTTCTTGATGTGCACTTGCCCTTAATATATACTTTTCTCTTATATACATTTGAGTTTCTGTGGATTTGTTCTTCTAGTTTAGCCAGACTAACATACAGGGCACGTGGAAGGAAGCCGGCAGATCTGGATAGATTTCCAAGGATGAAGGCAAGGTTTCTGAATCAAGCAACTGAAATAAAAGTCAGAAAAATGATAGAGTGCTTTTTAACAGAACAGGCTCAGGGGAAAGTGAACTGAAATGATTGCTTTAAGGTGGGGGGGGGAGCGGCGAGGAAGGGAGACTGTCACCCTATTATCTTTCACTAAAAACGTCAAGTTCAAAAAAGTCATTAAGCCACTTCAGTCAAACACTTGATCTAATCTTGAAAGAACAGGGTCGTCTGGTAAAGAAACCACTTTCATTTTTCATTGTGCTCAGATTTCTGCCACAGAAACATCCCTGCAGAAGAAAGCGAACAGACCTGCGACCTGTCTCCTGTGGCCTGAACTTTGTACAGATGACAACGCTCTCCCTGGATGTTTGTCCAAAGGGCTGCAAAGACAGTCCAGCAAAAAGTACTGGAAACTCAAGTCAAATGGGCTTTCTATTTCATCCCCATTACAAAACAAGGCCATCCTTAAACAAACAAACAAACAAACAAACAAAAAAACCCACCAGCAAATGCAAGGATAATCACAGTAAAAAGTGGTCTTTGCACCAGAACATGATTCAAGCACACAGTGAAAGGAGGAGAAAAGGAAAATAATAGAAGTTTGTGTAATGTATAGTTATTAACCCTTGTGTTCCCTGCCACTGGGATTTTATTCCTTCTATGAAAACTCATCTAAAACTCCTACCATCTTGACACTGGTCAACTGCATTCCATATATTATCCATAGAGAGTGAGGTCCCAAGGAGTTCTCTGCTTACTCCCGTTAGCACAATCTGCGGAAGCCCTACAATTTTTGCGTCAGGGTGAATGAAGACATAGCGGTGTTCATTGTTCGGTGGAGAAACAGATCAAAGGAAGTGACAAGCTTCCAAAGAGGAACCTGCATGTCATAGGGAAGTCTGTGGAATATGCATCATCTTCTTTATGAGGTAGCTCTATGATGATTATTCAATGGAATCTGGGGAATTGCCGAACATTGTTATAATTTTGTTTTCAAGAGCATCCACTTCCACTCCTGTTTGTAATCATTCAGATAGCTAAAATGCATGCATGTGCTTCCCAGGAAGAAGTCCATAGAAATGGCAAGAGAAGCTCATAAACTATAACTTGTGAATTTTTTAAGTGAACTTCGTAAGGGTAGGAACTGAATTTAGTTCATTGCTGTATCTCTAGTAATCACACAGTTCTAGCACAAGTAGCAATTATTTATTGAATACATATATGTATACATGCATGTGTGAAGAGTACATTGCTCATAACAGGATATCCAAACTAATTCAAATATCCACTATGCAAAAATGTGTCCTTCCTCTTCCTCTTTGCCCTCTTCTCTGGTCCTCTGCTGCCGCCCCCATGAAGGTCGAGCTGTGCAGTTTCAGCGGATACAAGATCTACCCCGGACACAGGAGGCGCTACGCCAGGACCGATGGGAAGGTTTTCCAGTTTCTGAATGCAAAATGCGAGTCGGCATTCCTTTCCAAGAGGACCCCTCGGCACATAAACTGGACTGTTCTTTACCGAAGGAAGCACAAGGAGGGACAGTCGAAAGAAATTCAAAAGAAAAGAACCAGCTGTGCAGTCACATTCCAGAGGGCCATCACTGGTGCATCTCTAGCTGACATAATGGCCAAGAGGAATCAGAAACCTGAAGTTAGAAAGACCCAATGAGGACAGGCTATCAGGGCTGCCAGGGAAGCAAAAAAAAACAAAACAGGCTTCTAAAAAGATGGCAATGGCTGCTATTAAGGCTCCCACAAAGGCAGCACCTACACAAAAGATTGTGAAGCCTGTGAATGTTTCTGCTCCCCGGGTTGGTGGAAAACGCAAGTTGGCAGATGAGACTTTCAATAAAGATGCAAATGAGCTTAAAAAAAAAGTGTCCTTCCAGGGGTGAGAGTGGCGATACCATGAGGATAGAAAGAAGGTGGGGTAGAAAGGAGGAACCGATTACAAGGATCTACTTATAAACTCTTCTCTGAGGTATGGATAACGGTAAAGTGGGTGAAGGGAGCCATCGGACAGTGTAAGATATGAAAAAATAATAATAATTTTTAAATTTTCAAGGTCAATGAGGGAGAGGCCAAAGGGAGGGAAAAATAAAGGAGTTGATACCAAAGGCTCAAGTAGATAGCAAATGTTTTGAGAATGATGACGGCAGCAAATGTACAAATGTGCTTGACATGATGGGTGGATGGATGGATGGATGGATGGATGGATGGATGGATGGGTGGGTGGATGGATGGATGGTGATGAGTTGTATGAGCCCCCAATAAAAAGACTTTTTGGAAAGGACATCCTTATACATACACTATTTAGACCATGCTCGGAATATGTGGCATAATAATATAGAAATTTTAGGTAGTACTAAAATTTGATTGACATCCCCACCCCCAAGGATAGATGTTATGAGGAGGAGGAGAGAAAAAGGAACCCTCTTGTAATAAAAATACTAGGCTTTCTATATTTAGAAGATAAAGTTTTTTCTTAAAAGTCAAAATTGCTGAGTCCCGGTGGCGCAGTGGTTGTGTGTGGGACTGCAGCCCACAGGGTTGATGGTTCAAATCCAGCAGCAGCTCTCCAGAAGCAAGGCTGGGCCTCCTACTCCCACCAGGGCAGTGATGCCCCGCCCCGCCCCCCCCCCAAAAAAAGCCAAAATAAACAAAGACTCCAGAAGAAGAAGTTGCGTGACTTTGTTCCAGCAGACAGAAAGTGTCTCCAACCAGGAACCTATGGCCCAAGAACACAAGGGATACCTTGAACCTGACAAAAACTCTCTCTTTCAAGAAATCAAAAGCTGACATACAAAGATTTGCTTATGCAAAATAGAACTGTTTATTAGGGGCTGAGCCCCAGGGGCATAGTGGTTGAGTGGTTGAGTGCCGGACTGCGGCTCACTGGCTTGGCGGTTCAAATTCAGCAGCAGCTCACCAGGAGCAAGGCAGGGCCTCCCACTCCCACTAGAGGGCAGTGATGCGCCCCCCCCCCCAAAAAAAAAGAGAGAAATGTTTATCAGATGATGACATTATTTACCAGATTAATAACAGAGACACGGACTCTGTTCCCCAAGGTCACACAGCGAGTGAAGAGTGGCATCAACGATGACTCAGGACTGCTGACCCCTGGTCTTCCACCAGCTCTGGCTGCAGCCACATTAATGCAATGCAACCCCGCACGGAGACATTTCCCTAAGTAAACATCGCCACCGATGTGAAAATTGGATACTGGAAGGTAAAGCTACCCACTAAGGCCGAGTCCAAATATAGAGGGGGCCGGGTTCTCTTCTGCAACACTTCTGCTCTTCTTGTTGCTTCCTACAACACTGTAAAAACCGTGTTATCCTCCCCTCTCTGGGAACCACTCACACCCCCTTCGCATCATCCACCTCATCTACCGGACAGTCCATGTTACTGATAGGAATTGTTTACCCTTTCAGTAGCAATATTAGTTATGAAGTAGCAGGGGAATAATTTTATGGTTGAGGGTCACCACAACATGAGCACCTGTATTAAAGGGTCATGAGAACCACTGCTTTCATTATACTGGGGAGAAATCAGACTTAGAGCCCCGGACCTTGTCAGCCTTCCCTTCCTTCAATCTTGGTTCATTCATCAAAACCTAGGGCCTTTGTCAATGGGCACCTAATTCAACTGGCATCTCTCCAAAGCTCCTTTATCACTCCATCCAGAAAGATGCTGCCAGGATAAAGCGATTACACAGTACTTTGCGGTTCAGATATCAATTGGAAAGAGTGCCATCTCATAGTACTCTCAACTTTGTAGGGTGTCTTGTATTTATTAAGGATATGCGATCAATATGTTAGATGGATACCTGGCAATATGTTCGATGTACACCTGCCAGAGAACACGTTCAAGGCAGAAAGGAGGAAGAAAGGAAGCAGGAAATGTTCCAGGCCCTGGCAGAGAACGGAGGAAGCACCAAGAAGCATTGATGTCAGGAGACACTGAGTGGACCAGTCAGACAGGCCAGGAAGCAGCTTCAGTAAGGAAAAATATTCTTACAATGCCTCAAAGGTTTGCCCTTATCTTCAAGCAATGGTAAGCCAATAAAGATCTTTTGATAAAAGGCAGCTTAAACATCATTTATGAAGGATGTTTACAGTGGGTATGTATGCCCTATCATAGGCATGACATGATACACACCTCCTTAAGGGCTGTATTGTGTTCTCTCTGTCCGGTGTGCAGCACTCGGTATGCTGTTGCTAGGTGCTGAGCTGGTTCGGACCCTCAGTGACCCTATGCATAATAGCACAAAATGCTACATGGTCCTCATAATAGCACAAAATGGGACAAGGTCCTCATTGTTCCCATGCTTGTGCCCAATGGTGCAATCAGTGTCAATCGATCTTGCTGAGGTCTTCCTCTTTTGTGCTGTTTCTCCACTTTACCAAACATGATGTTCTTCTTCAGGGACTGGTCTCTCCTGACAAGTCCACAGTATGTGAGACAGATCTTGCCATCCTTGCCTGTAAGGAGCACGATGGCCATACTTCTCCCGAGACACAACAGCGTTCTTTTAGCCCTCAGGGAATATTCAACTTATGGGCAAATGAATGAAAGACTGTCTTCTGACGACAACCACCAAAAAATATCCAGAATAAGATGTGGATGAGTGAAAGACAATTAGAAAGCCTCCATCAGAGAGAAGAAGGGGAGGGATGGTGAGAGGAAGGAAGGAGGAATGCAGGCAGGGAGGAAGGAGACTTCTAAAGGCTGAAGATGACTATGTTCTCTGGCAGATGAAAGAGAGAAAACATGAGAAGAGCCAAGCGCTGATAAATTTGGGATGGACTGATAACAACTAAGCCGGCCAGACACAGTGAAGAGCATTGCTTTCTGGGAAGTGGAGGTGGGGAACCTCCATGGTCATTGCTTGGGAATGAAGAGAAAAGGCACACTGGTGTAAGAGTGTTGCCTGATGTGTTAGGCTGAGTTCACTAGAGAAACAAATCCAAAGGCACTCATATATGTGTTATGAGAGAGTTTTATATCAGAAGTACTTATGCAACAAGAAACCAATCCACCCAAGTAAAACTCAAGTTCATAAGTCCTTCTTCAGACTCACAAAACCACATGTAATGATGCAGAATGCAGGAACATCACCTGCTGGTGGGTGCAAAGTCTTGTGGATCCATTGGCGGTGGCCGTATCTCCAGCTCTCCATGTGGCATCAACAGGAAGGTGAAGGAAGAGAGGAGTGGGGGGTAGGTTCCCGGGTCCCTCCTTATGAAGAGGTCATGTCCACAAGGAGGCACCATCAGACTGTGACCTGACGGACAGGCTAAATTCCACCCCAAAACTCCAAGTTGAAGTGAAATTATGTAACTATCACAGCTGGTAACCTCTGAGAAGATATTGTGAGCAAAATGGATATTAACACTAACTTTTCTAGACTTCAAGAAGTGAAAAAATAGGGAAAAGGAAAAATTATGAAGGCAGCAAGTACACAAATGGAATAGAGTGAATGGGACTTGTGAGAGTAGGCAAGGATAAAAGTTGTGGAGAATCAAGCAAAAAGGATAGGTCGACCAAGTCCTGAGTTCCTGCACATAGATGGAAGGTGCGTGGCAGGGCGTATTGGACATAGGGGCTAATATCAGACTTGATCTGGACTAGGCTGAGACGTTTTCTCAATATTCAACTGTTCTTGCATAAAAACCTCTTGCTTATCCACATATGGTTGTCTTTGATTTTGTTTCTCTAGTCTACCAGACGAACACAGGCCAGTTATTACGACTCCTGTAAACCAAATGGCACTGCATTTCCCCTAGGAATCTTGCTTCACATCAACCTCACCAACCTAACATAAAACACCAACTCTAAGGAAAAGACATCTTTCATTTAATCAAACTTTAATGAGTAAGAAGGAGGCATGGTGGTGCTGACAGGAAAACTTTGGACCGCTAACCACAAGGTCAGTGGTTCAAACCCATCAATTGATCCATGGGAAGAGGTCATGGCTATGTGTGCTCAGGGATTCAAGGCCTCAGATACCCTGTATAGAGTCACCGGGAGTTAGAATCAACTTGATAGCAGTGGGCCTGTGGTTACAATAACAATATATAATAAATAAGTACATGTAATAAGTGAGGATCATGTATGGCACTAACAAAAACTGAAGTTCTTCAGGAAATCAGATGTAGGATACAGAAATCTTCTCTATCTCCACCACCACCCCTAGTGCTACCAGTGATTCTGACCATCCTTAGTTAAAGACCCTTCCGAAATAAAGGGTCTTCAATAATTAGTTTTGGTGGATTTTTGTTTTTAAACAATCTTCACTCCCCAAGAGTCCATCATTTCCTACAGTGAGTGATCTTTTTCTGGAATCGGTTTATCTTCCTCAGATTATACTCCTCTTCAGGTTACAAACACTGCAAGATTAGCATCAGGTCAGCCTGGCCCCGCCTGCTGCAGCCGGCCTGGTCTCACTGTCGTGAACAGCTGCTCCGACCATCTGTGAAGCTGCAAGCTAAGGCTTGCCTTATCCTGTTTCTGAGCACTTGCTCGATAGATAACCGTAGCCTGTGCACACTCAGCACAGGGAGCACGTGGCCTGGGCCCCTCTGCACCGCGGTCTCTTCCCCTGCATAGGAAGGTGAGCAGGGGAAGTGAGTGATCTCCCAGGGTGTCATGCCCACTGCTATGGAGTCGATTGTGAGGGACAATCTTTACAAGGCACACAGCCTCATCTTCCTCTTTGTGGTGAGCAGCCCAACACTTGATCCACTTAACCCATTGTGCCACCAGGGCTCCTATGCTATGATAATGTTCTGTCTCCCAGAGGAGCCTCTCCTAAGTAGCTACTGTCTCCCATAAGACTCTCAATTTTTCTTCTAGGTTCTCCACTTCACTGTAATCACTACAAGGAAATCAAAGACAACATTCATGACTGTGGTGTTTATGAAAGAACTTAACAACTTACAATGCAGGTGAGAAATGGTCAGGACAGAGTTGTTGGGTCTCCCTTGTTACAGTGTTCCTTTAGAGCTGTTAATAAATAACTAAAAAGCATGTCACTCTGTTTACTGTAAGCCTCATGCCAGAGGCACTCAGCTCCATTTCTCTGGGTCTTCAAACTCGCACGTAAAGTGCCCAGAGGCACCCCATTCCATAATCCAGGCTCTGTCTCCTGGTTCTGTTGTTGCTGCTTCTGCTCCTCTATCACTCCACAACTGTCAGAGCTGTCTGCTGGATCAAGAGGATTCACTGTGCAAGCACCTTGGGGGGGTGGTTGATGGACTCCATCCCACTCTTGCTGGTAGTGAGATCCCCTACCTCCTGCTTCCCAGAGGCTCAATTTATGTCCGACAGGATGACAATCACAATGGGTTCAGGTAACAGTCCCTTACAACTTAGCCCTATCAATATCTCCCCCACTTTTCTTACCCAGACCCTTCAGGGAAGTCATTTGGGGGGAGTTACAGAGACGATGGCTAGAAGAGCCACATTAAATAATTCACTGCCCTGTAGATAACAATTGTTGTCGCTTGAGGGTGGACTTCAGCGTTGGGAACTCATAGCACCAAAATCATATGAAATACCAGCATTTCCATTTCTATAGAATACTGTACATTTAGAGTGCTTACAGTAGAAAATTCTCAATTTGTGATTTGGGCCTCATGAGTGGAGCACGATGAGCAGAACAGACTCAATGGCAATAAGTTTGGCTTTGAGAACCATCATCACTCTGTGACTGACTCAATGTGATGACCTGGAAGCAGTCGTGATGTGGAAAGCTCCGCCACGAATGTTTCCAAAACCAGCAGGGTTGTCCCCAGCAGGCGGGTTTTAGAAGCTCCCAAATGAAGACAGACTAGGAAGAAAGGCCTGGCTGTCTACTTCCAAAAATTAAGTCAAGCAAACCTGAAGGAGTGTAATAATAGAGTATTCTCTGATACTGGTAGAACAGGAGGCCCTGAACATACACAGTGGTGAGAGATAACATGCTGCAGGACTGAGCGATATTCTTTCATGCTGCACACAAGATCTCATAAGTACAGCTGACTTGAGGCCAACTCAAAGATCACGGACCCAAACACCACACCTGTTGCCAGAGAGTCCACGCTGACTCAGCAATCCCTTGGGGGCGCACACAACTGCTTGACACAGTTTCCAAGGCCTTTATCATCTTTAGACAATCCGTCTGCCACATCGGAGCGGCTAGTGGAGTTCAAACTGCTGACCTTTCAGTTAGCAGCCCAGCTTATGACCACTGTGTTACCGGGACTCTTAACAATACCATGATGACCATGTTGTGGCTGGACTTGGCTAGGACAGTTTCCCAGGGCGGCTCTCTTTCCTGTACATTTCTGGTTAGTGTGGGCTAGGAGAGATTTTTCTGCCTGACAATCCTACACAGCTTCCAGGGGTGGGGTGGAGTGCAGGAGTTTCTTGTCACCTCTAGACTATCTTCTTTACTTAAAAACAAAACTTTTGGGGGGTACTCATATTATGAACAAAGGGCTGTGGTAGCACCATGGGTTAGATATCGGACTGCGGTCTGCAAGCTTGGCAGTTCAAACCCACTAGCTGCCGCTCCCTGGAAGAAAGGTGTAGTTACCTGCTCAGGTGTCATGTAAAGACAGAGAGTCGTGGAAACCCTTATGGGGCTGCTATCAGTTAGCGCCAACTCGATGGCAGGGTGCTTAAGTGTGTGTGTGTGTGTGTGCTTTAGGTAGTGAACCCACTAAGGTGCTTTCTGGATCAATCCAATTTCTGACATTGGGTTTGTGATCCTTATCGTCTATGACATTTGTTTTGTTTTGGGGGGGGCACTTTCTGTTTTTCGTCTAGTTACTATTTTCTTGAAGAGTGGACCAAATATAAAAACTTTGATGACCACGCCCATCATTCAAAGTAGATGGCACCAGTCGGGCTGCAACATCACTTGCATTCACATTTCCCATCTGTGTCCCTTAGAGAATACAAAAAGTTCCAAGTTCCAGTTGATCATTTATTTCGAGGACCCAAACTGCTGGCCGTTCTCGTTGGGTTGAGCACAGGGTCGCTGAGTCAGAAGCGCTCAAGGGCACCTAACCCCGACGACAGCATGGGCTCTCACTCCAGTCCTTGCCGTGAAAATCTCCGCGGCCTCTACAAAACACGGGGGCTGCCCCACACCGTTTGCTACTGACCTTACTCCATTGGCGTGTGGCTACGAAGGTAGCCTGCCTCGTGCTGGAGTGTGACTTAGGTAAAATGTGCTGGCATTCACCAAACTAAAGACAACTCATCTTTAGGTCACAAGGCAGCAAGGACGGGATGTCTACTCCCTCCCTCTGCTGCCGCTGGTGACTGACAGGCTGACCTTGGAGAGCAGGCTGTAAACTGAAACATGTTGCAACATGCCCAGCTATAGCTCCTCCTCCACTTTCACCAACTACACCAGAAAGCAGTATCACTATTTCACAGTCCTACCTGGTCACCTGACGCAGGCTGACACCTTCCCACTGTGTGTCTCAAGTCCCTTGCTCTTCTGAAAGGGTGACTGTCAACTAAAAGCCTTTCACTTTCCCAGTGCCCAGGGCTGGAGATGGCTGATAAAAATGTTAAATAAAACCCATCTCACTTCCAATCGCTTCATAATGCCCACTATTTAAAAGACTCCATTCAAAGGAGGGTCTGTTCACCCCTACCCTTTGTTTCCTCTGTCTAAATGACTTCCTTCTCTTTGACAGCATTCTCCCACCCCCTCCAGTTCCACAGCCTGTCTTCAATGTGGTGGCCTGGGGGGAGGAGAGCATTGGCAGAGGTGACTTGAAAATTTCAATAGCTCCTACCTCTGTCCTCTCCCAGGTCTGCCTGCTCCACTATCTAAAAGGATGACGGTATTGGTCTTAAGGGATGTCTTCTTGGTAGCACAAAGTGGTAAGCACCCAGCTACTAACCAAAAATTTGCAAGTTCAAACCCACGAGGGGCCTCAGACAATGTTTTGCTTACATAGTGGGCAACCTCTTGGGCTGCTAACTCCAAGGCCAGCAGTTCAAACCCACCAGCCACCTATCGGGAGAATGATGAGGCTCTCTACTCCTATTAAGACTAACAGTCTCAGAAACACACAGGGGCATTTTTCTGTCCTATGGATCACTAGGACTCCCATAGTAGGTGTAGAACCTCGGAAGAAAGACCTGGTTATCAGGGAGCCCACTCCTCTGCTGCACATCTGCCACTGGCTGAACAGCAACTAGGGGGTGGCTTTAAGAGCTGGGTTCTGTCCCCGACAGCTGTGTGAGCCTGGCAAAGCAATCCTTTTACTTCTCTGATTCTCCCTCCACCCAAACAGCCAGTCGCTTCAAAAAGTTCATGGAGAAATGGAATTACAAGATAATGGAATTTTCCCTCCCACAAACTTTTTGAAGTTGTCTTGTATAGCCTGTTATATTAAGTATAAAATGTTAAATTTAGATCTAAAATCCTATGATCCTAGTCAAGGTAAATACATTTATATGTGATGATGGGAAAATAGACCTACGTGCATATACTTATAGGGTTAGTTTTAAGGCAACAAATGGGCATTGGACCTCCACTTAAGTACTTTCAAATTGCCAGAACACTTTGTTCTGTTACAATGGCATTCCATGATGTTCACCTTCCTGACATGACCACTGAAGACAAATGTGTGCATCAGTAAAAGTGGTGAAGAAAGCTGATGGTGCCCAGCTATACAAAGATAGAGCATCTGAGGTCTTAAACGCTTGAAAATAAACAAGTGGCCCTCTAGCTTAGAAGCAACAAAGCCCACATGAAAGCACACCAGGCTGTGTGATCATGAGGTGTTGAAGAGATCAGGTATCAGGCATCAAAGAACTAAAAATTATATCATTATAAATGAAGGGGAGCACAGATTGGGTACCAAAACCCCATCTGTAGGCGAAGTGACATCCTCTTATAGAAAGGTCACCAGGAGGAGATGAGTCAGTCAGGGTACAGTGTAGCAACAATAAAGTATGCAACTTTCCTCTAGTTCTTAAATGCTTCCTCCCCCCCCCCCCAAGCCCCCCTCCACATCACGATTCTACCTTGCAAATCTGGCTAGACCAGAGGATCTACACTGGTACAGATAGGAACCAGAAACATGAGGAATCCAGGACAGATGATCCCTTCAGGACCAGTGATAAGAGTGGCCATACCAGGTGGGTGAATGGGAAGGTGGAGTAGAAAGGGGGAAGGAATCGATTACAAGGATCTACATATAACTTACTTCTCCCTGGGATACGGACAACAGGGAAGTGGGTGAAGAGAGACATCAGACAGTGTAGGATATGACAAAATAATAATTTATAAATTATTGAGCATTCATGGGGGAGAGGGGAGCAGGGAGGGAAGGGAAATATGAGAAGCTGATAAAGTGGAAAGAAAATGTTTTGAGAATGATGATGGCAACAAGTGCTTTGCATACAATAGATGGATGTATGGATTGTGAAGGGAGTTGTATGAGTCCCCAATAAAATGTTTAAAAAAAAAAAATCCTGTGATGCTGATAATGCTTGAATTGCCTTTGTTGAAAGAAGGTGAACTGTTCTTTCTCAGATAGGCTATTTGTTTAAGATTCATGAGATGTTTTGTTTTTTTCAAATGACACAGGGGTCACTTGAAACTCTCCTTATGGCTGGAAGCTATATAGGTCATCAGAGATGAGAGAGAGACTGCAAATGCTGGTGAGAATCTGAAACACTGACACATCTCTACCAGAAATTAGAGTGACAGATAAGCTAGCATCTGGGAGTGGTCACTACATAGAAAAATATTTTCAAACAAGAGGAATTATCATCTCACACATGGCTCTACCACCTACAGCTCCATCTGGTCAGAGGGCTATAGGAGGTGGAGAAGTCATTAATATCAGCTAATATCACATTCCTCACCAGAGAGAAGCAGTGTCAGGCATCACATTGGGGGTGATTGAATTACAGCCCTTGACCCTCGAATGATGCTATAAATGTCCAAATGGTCCTTGGCAGGCAAAAGTTCCCCCACGCCTGCTCGGCAGTCTCTTTGGGGCTGAATGTTGAGAGGTGTAAAGGCAACAGGGCCAATGAGAAGGCACGGTTTAATCCAAGTATTCAGAAGCACTTCAAGTTTCAAGGGGGCTTCAAAAAGCCATCACAAAAAGTCAATGGGACAAGCTTGTGAAGCGCTCTCTTATGTAGAGAGTGAAAGTATCAAAGGCCACAAGTTAAATGCATACCCAGGGCCAGACAGCACATCTACAAGAATCAACACGGCGATCCTCCCACCATTGAGCAGGGCGAACTGGACCCCAGCTTCTCTCCTATAAAGGATCCACTGAATTACTTGGGAAACGTCCGAGCTTAAAAGCAGACTCATTTCCATGGAGTCGATTCTTACTAGAGGAGCCCCCATGGGTGTCTGAGTGGCTCAGAGCATCAGAGAGTTCATTGTCAATGACTGATTTGGGGACTGAAGAGCACCAGGCCTTTCCTCTCCAGGGAATGCCCCTCCCAATCTTTTGGGTAGCAGCTGAGCAAAATAACCATTTCAGCACTCAAGGACTCTCCAGGTGAAAGGGATTCTACCTCTCTTTGGCCCTTGAATTCTCATACTAACACCACCCAGAGTTTATCACCTCTGATTTTAATGGTACTTCAGCCCCCCTGGGGAGCCTTGGTGGAACTGCAGCAATGTGCTGCGCTACCATCTATAAGGTCAGCAGTTCAAAGCTACTGGCTGCTCAGCCAGCAGGAGAAATGAGTCTTTCCACTTCCACGAAGTTTCAGGCTCAGAAACGCTAGCGGAAGTTCTACTTTCTCCTCTAGGCTTTAGTCTACACCGGCGGTTCTCAACCTTTCTCAGGGGTCACCAGATTCATAACAGTAACCAAATTAGTTATGAAAGAGCAACGAAAATAATTTTATAGTTGGGGCGTCACCACAACACGAGGATCTGTATTAAAGGGTCACGGCATTTGGAAGATTGAGAACCACTAGTCTAAACAAAGTGCCCTCCATCCCAAACCAGGAAGCCAGTGAAGGATTTATCACTTTGGCAAAGTAAACAATTCCATTTACTTTATGGCAAATACCTGTACTTGTTAGTAATAAAACTTCTTTCTGGGTCTGGTTTTAGTGTTTGGGGGAAAAAACCCTAGTCCTTACCTGGAAAGGACTGATAATCCCAGTTTCTGGGGCTCCAGTAGGGACTGAAAGTACCCTGGTGATGCTGTCACTTAAGCATTGGACTGCTCTCTGTGGTGTCCCGTTCAAATCGCGCAGCCACTCAATGAGAGCAAGCTGAAGCTCCCTGCACCTGTGAAGGCCTGCCCTCTGTAGGGTCCACCTGCGGCTGAGTTACCTGGATGGCGGGGGGGTTGGTTTTTGTGGTTTAGTAAGGGCTACAAGAAAGCAATGCTCCTGTGACGCTGATGGCGACAACTTGCACACACATGCTCACTGCGGCAGCAGGACTGCTGGGGCCTTGCCTTAGGTGATGGATTGCAAACGACAGTCTTCCACAGACTCACACAGAAGGATATCACCCTCAGGCTGGGGGGTCAGAGGGCTTGTGTCGAAGCAGACACCGCTGAGCTGTAAACAGGCACAGAAAGGATTCGGTGCTTCCCAGATCCCAGTGGTGCTGTGGCTTTGGGAATCATCTCTGTGGCCCCTTTCAAGTCTGGTTTCAGCACTCCCCTCCCCCCAGCCCCCCTGTGCCTCCTCACCTACCCAGAAACCCTGGTGGTGCAGCGGGTAAGCGTTTGGCTACTAACTGTGGTGTGACCACAGTCTTACGGAGAAAGATGAGGCAGGGCTGCTTCTCTCAAATTGGACTCTGCACTACAGGGTCACTGTCACTCAGAGGGACTCGAGAGCAGTGGGTTCCCAAGCTACCCCTGATTTAATGTCCCACCACTGAGAGAAAGGGGGCAGCCGGGGAGGTAGAACACATGATTTTGGCAAACACCTACTTCCTGGTGGTCTCCCTCACCACCAAGTGTGCTTTTTTTTTTTTTAATCCAGTATTGAAAAAAACACCCCACCGCCAATCCCACCCATTATACTGATATCCTACAAATCCTAAGAATCCTTTATAAGAAAGTCGATGTCTTTTTTAAAAATCCCTATAGCGTGGCCTGCATGCTTTGACATGACCAGACACCTCTCTCCTGCAGCTTCTGTTTGTTCTTCCCCGCTCCTCTCCACCCTCGGTGAAAGGGAAACACGGCAGCCCGGGATCATCCTGTTCTAGTCAGCTCTTGAAAAATAAAATACTTAACATTTCTAAGCCATGCTCTGTTACAAATATTTATTATTTTGTGGGTTGAATGTTGGATCTTAGTTTAGACTTCTGCAATGGAACACTAATAAAGAACTATTTAGCATGAATGAACGTGTGCGTGCACAAATGAATAGAAGGATCTTCAGGAATCAAGAATGCAAGAAAAACAAAATCAATAACCTCTGTTTAAAGATGTTAAGGATCTTGAAGATTACGTGACAGAAACATGGCTTCTATTTCATTTGGGAGAGGTTAAGAATAGATCAATCAACTGTAAGTCTAAAACAGGCAATACTGAGAACACGGTAAATCAGGTTTCTTTGAGGTGCACTAGCCTTATTTGCTGTAAGCATGGCTCTATTTGAGGGGAAAGCAGCAGAGGTGAGCGCATATTTTGTTTTATAGCATGCAAATTAAGCCTGCCAGATATAGTCATGAATGCTAACAGACAGCTTCTTTTAAAATACACAAGACTCCTCTAATTTATTTCCTTTGCAAGAGCTGAGTTTTCCTTCGTTAAAAGGCACCTGCAGTGAACAATAAACTACTCTCCTGGTATTTGTTTAAAACACATACACACACACACACACACACACACACACACACACCAGTTTTATCTTAGGTAGTGTTTTCTCTTTCTTAAAATGGAAACAGTGGAGACCCATCGGATTATATTTTAAGGATAACTTCACTTGAAAAATCCTCAGTTTTGTTTTCTGATGGTTCCCAGAGGGAGTATAAATAGTTTGCTCTTGAATGCTAACCAGAAGTTTGGTGGTTTCAACCAAGCCAGTGCTACCACAGGAGAAAAGACTGGAGACCTGCTTCTGTTACTGTTGTTGGCTGCCGGGGAGACAGCCCTGTGTGTGCAGAGGAGGGTTCTGTAGGCAGGAGCGAGTCCTCGGACACTCAAGGTTGTGAAGATCACAGCCAAGAAAACTGATGGAGTAGTTCTGCTCTGAAACCCACGGGGCGCAGTGAGTCAGAATCCCCTCGATGGCGACGAACATCATCTGGTTCTAACAGCAGTTACAAAATAACTAACTGTGCACTCCCAGTGCACTGAGGCTGACTCACCGTGACACTGTAGGGCAGGACAGAACCATCTCTGTGAGGTTCCGAGACTAATATCAGGAGTTGAAAGCCTTACCTTTCTCCCTCAGAGCTGCTTGTGGGTTTGAACTGCTCGCCATTCAACTAGCAGCCCAGTGAGTAACTGTGTTAGTCAAGGAGGACTAGAGAAACAAATTATTATGTGCATAAGAAAGAGCTTTATATACAAGGGCAATTGAATATTGACAAATATCCCAGCCCAGTCCAGATGAAGTCCATAAGTCTGACAGGAGCCCCATATGTCTGATACGAAGTCCTCAAAGTCCTTTTGAGGCTCATGAAACACATGCAATGACGCTGAATGAGGAAGATCACAGGTCAGTGGGGAGCAAGTCTTTTGGCTCCAGTTGTGGAAGAAGCATCTCAGTACTGGTGTGGGTCTTCACATGGCTCCGCTGGGGCCAGAGCTCTGGCTGACATCAGCATATGTTCACGTGGCTCACCGTCAGTAATGTCTCGCAGGGAGTGAGTGTGTGTGTCCCCTCAAGCGAGCTATTTTTATCCCTAGCACCTTCAAATGAGGTCAGCCAGCTGTGACCTGATCGAGAGGCTAAACTCAATTTCACTCGTAAATCTCAAATTGACAACAGATCATGTAACTACCACAGCAGCCTGCTTTCTATTGGCAGTAAGCTGCCTAAAGAGTTAGGTATGTTCATACCTAGCTAGCAAGCCATATCTTTCTCATCACCCAAGGGCAAATGCAGTGCCTTCCACCTGACTCTGGGTCACACTGACCCTCTAGGGCAGGCTGCACCTCTTCCATAGGGTTTCCAGGCTGTCATGGTCATGGAGGCAGAGAGTCACAGCGTCCCTCTCTAGACTGTCTGCTGAGTTAAAACTGCAAACCCTCTGGGTACCAGATGAAAGTTTAATCACTGCGCCACCAGTGTTTCTTCTTCCAGAGGGAAGGGAAAGAAATGCAATGCTTTGCATTTACAAGACTCATGCCATGCAGTCAGCAGTAATAAGCTCATTTGAATTTAAATGTCGGAGTCATTGACTTCACAGTCAATCCTGAGGAGGCCATGGTGAGGGTTGACACCAGCAAATTCATTCACTTCCCTGAAGGGAATTATATAGCGGTCATAGCAGCTTCCCTGTCTCCTCAAAGATTCTCCAGCGAGTCAAGTCCAGAAGTCAACTTACCAGGGCCACATTTCTCTCTGTGTATTTGCATCAACAGTGCAGGCTTTATTTTTGTTCCCCTGAGGGTTTTCACTATTTTTGTCTTTAGTCACACCCCTTAGCATCAGACTCGGCACCACCTGCAAAGCTGGGGCCTCACAGAGAAGAGCAGAGACCGAGAGGCAGGAGGAGGAAGAGGAAGCCTGGGGCAGAACCAGCTGGTGTTAGTCTGGGTTGACTAGAGAAATAAATTCACAGACACTCATGTGTGTAAGAGAGAGTTTTAAATCAAAGGGTAATTGTACATTGAGAAAGCATCCTGACCCAGTCCATAAGTCCAATATTAGGCCACTTGTCCAGTACTCATATATAAATTCCTCTTCAGAATCATGTGGCACATGCAATGATGCCAAATGCATGAAGATTACATATGGGAAACAGAAAGATTTCTCCCAAGTTGTGTCCCTTAAATATATGCCAAACAGCAGCTTGCTACATGTGGCAAATGACTATATACTTGGAAGTCAACAATGACTACCTTGGAAGTAGGTCTGGGATTATTCTCCCTAAGGGTTATCAGCCATCCAAAGCAATCAGACTGCATAGTCTGTCCCACCCTAAGTAGGGCCCCCTCCTTTCTGATAAGGATGGTAGACTATTTGCTTGTAGAAGAACCCAGGGAGGACAAGCCCACTCAAGGGTGACCAAGGTTAGGCCACCATCATTAATCTAGGGTCTGTCCTTCTTGTCACATGTACACCTCAAGTCCCTCCCCTTCCTATTACATGTACACCACTGTTATGCTCATGTCTACTGTACTTTCCCTTCCTGTGATGTGTGTGGTTACCTGTGACCATGCCTCCTAAAGAAATATAAACCTTGGTTAGCAATAAACTCTCTAACAACCCCTCCTCTCTCTCTCTCTCTCTCTCTCTCTCTCTCACACACACACACACACACACCACCACCACCACCACCACCACCAAGTGAGGCTGAGATGAGAATGCTACCATGAAATTTGTTTGACTCCACTATTTCAACCTCTTTTCTGTCTATCGTATTCTCTCTGACTTTACTGTAATCCTTATTTATTATCACTGTACAACTGCACCCACCAGACCTGTGATGACGTGTTAGGGGCGGACTTCCCTGACAATTACAGGCCAGTGGGTGGGAAGTCTTGTGGGTCCAGTGGTGGTGCAAGTGTCCCAGTGCTAGCATGGGTCTCCACATGGCTCCTCAGTTCCAGGGCTCTGGCTCTATCAGCCTCTCTCCATGTGGCATTTCAAAAAGAATGTCTTTCAGTGAGTGAATGAGTGTCCTGTCTCCAGCAAGCAATTTATTTCCTTAGTAGCTCCAGATGAGGTCATCAATCTGTGACCTGATTGATAGGCTAAACGCCACCCCTTCACTCTTAAGTCTCGAGTTGACAACAGTTATGTAACTACCACAATCTCATAATTTGATCTCCCTTTTGACCCATTTTAAAAGCTGTTTCAGTTTGGGGTTTTTTTTGTTTAAATGAAGAGGAAATACATGTGGCCTAAGTTCCTAGCAAATCCCTTCTGACAATGAACCAGGGATGTGAATAGCTTTACTATCATGCAGAATACATTGGAAAGTGGATCCTGATAGCTACAGTTAGGCTAAATTCTATCACCCTATCATTTGAGTTCCCTTATGATCCATTTAAATTTTTTCTAGTTTTTTAATATTTTCTGCTTCCCTTTCAATTGAGGTTTTTAACATTTTCCTTTGTAATTGTTATTTTGTTTTTGTTTGCTTGTTTTTAATGTTTTTCTGTATATGAAATCCAGGATCGGTAAATCTATAAACAGTAACTGGATTAATGGCTCCTTGGGTGTATGGCAGGGGAGGATGGGGGGAAGTGGGGAACTAATAAAGATGAGTACCAGAATGAAGAAAATGTTCTAAAACTGACTGTGGTGATGAATGCACAACAATTCTTGATGTGATTAACTACTGACTGAATTGTATGCTATGTGGATTATATACAATAAAACGGTTAAAAAAAAACTACTTAGAGATCCAGCACTTTGGAGAAAATGTAAAGATCTGTGCCTTTATTTTTATATTCCCACCAACTAGCAAGACATCTAGCATGGAACAGGCTGAAACAGTAAACCAAGGGCAAACAACAAACGGCTACTCGCTTTGTGGTCAATTAATCTTTTTTTTTAATTTTTTTTTTTTTAGGCATCACTGCCCTGGTGGTGGGATTAGGAGGCTCAGTCTTTGCTCCTGTGAGCGGGAATTGAACCTCCGTCCCAGTGGGCCGCAGTCCTGCGCACAACCACTACGCCACCGGGGCTCAGCCCCAATTAATCTTTTAAGAAAGCAATTCCTCTCTTGAAGGTTGCTGTTTGTTTATAGAAGGCCATTTTCCCCTCACATGTTCTCATAGATTACATTAACAGCCCAGAGAAATGTTTGAGATTATATTCCAGTATCAACAGCATCTTACCATATCTGGCTGAGAACCACGCTGCTCTCAAGAACAAGTCTCCATTCACCACGGGGCGCTGGCCCGGAAGAGGATTTGCCATTTCCAGCAAACTATTCAATCCAGGGTGAATTGTGATGGAATCTTGCGTCTGGGCTTGAAGGAATTCCCTATTTCCCAGCCCACGGGGAAACTTTCAATAGCATTAAAATGGCATTTCCAATAACAAGAGAACTGGGAGAAACCAAATAAAAGATGCCGTAAAAGGCAATAGACACACTGCCACAAGTAGGAGGCAGGTTGGGTCTGGGAAGCAAGTTTGTGGACAGGAGGGCACCAGGCTCCAGTGGAAGATTCCTGACTAGCAGCAACCAGTGGGGAAAAGCATCCTAATTGCAAGGAAGGTGAGGCAGGATGCTCCTATAGGGTCATCGGGAACTATTTCCTAAAAGCTCCATTAAAAACGGCGAAAAACCGAACACAGAATGCAGTTTTTACCTTCAAGGTGTCAGTTAAGAAGCCCTAATGGTGCCATGGTTAAGTGCTCCGCTGCTTCAGTTTAAGACATGGCGACCTGCTCCCATTCAGGAAACCTACGGGACAATTCTGCCCTGCCTTATCAGGGTGTTAGGAACCAGATCAACTCTGGCAAGAGACTGAGCTTTAGTTAGTCTGGCTTTGCCATCATTAGGCCATGGGCCCCAATGTTTAAGGGGAAGAAAAGGGCCCCTATCCCTTGCTTGTCTAAAATTGTATCCACCTGATTCCCTTCTTGGATGACCTAGTGGTCCTGAGAGTAAGTAAAGTGGCAGCAGTTCAAACCCAACAGTCACTCTGAGGTTGAGAGATGGGGCTGTCTGTTCCCATAAACATACCAATCGTTAAAAAAAAGATACCTATCATTGCTGTGAGTTGGAGTCAACTCAATCACAGTGGGTGAGTTAGAGAATTTTCTTGTTGGAGTCCCTTGTTGGTGTCAGTAGTTAATGGGCTAAGCTGCTAGTCAAAAGGTTGGAGGTTTGAGTCTATCCAGAGGTGACTCAGAACAAAGACCTGGCAATCTACCTCCCCAAAATACAACCATTGAAAATACGTTGGAGCACAGTTCTATTCTGGCACCCTGTAGGAACACCATGATATGTCTCCACATTATTTTTACTTTGTGTTTAGTTCCTTTGATACTATCATTTAAAAAAAAGAAAAAGAAGGCTTTCAAGGAGGTGGATTGACATAGTGGTTGCAACAATATGCTCAGGAAGCCTAGGAACTATTAAGAGGATGACACAGGACTGGGAAGGGTTTTATTCTGCTGTACACAGGGACTGGATGGTACTTAACAATATCATCATAAAAAAGGTATTTTCCCTTTATATGGTACCTAACACAATTCTAAATAAGAAACAACCTATCCTATAGGTTCTTCATGGACAAGAACCACATTTAATAAAGAATGCGCCACATAAACTCATGACATGGTAAAATGCACATCCTTCACAGAATGGGTACCCCTAGACACAGAAAAGGTGGGGCCTGGCTGAAAACAGAGTCAACCTGCCCTTCACAGTGCCCAGGGAGCCATCTCATGGAGCTGGAGTTTCCCCCAGGAGCTAAGGCCCCCCTTGACAAGCAGAGCAATTGTTGGCAAGAGCAATCACATGAGTTTCCTTTGGTACAGCAGGGCTTCTCACCGGCAGCCCACATGCCTACCCAAGCTACCAACGGGCACTCAGAAAAAAATGAAATGCTGTCCGACCTCATTATGCCATGTAGAAGTCCCTATGCACAGGAGCCCTGATGGTTGTCATGGTTAGATGTTGGGCTGTGCTGTCCATGGTAAGTGGTTCAAAACAGCCAGCAGCTCCTTGGCAAAAAGAGAAAGCTTCCTGCTCCTGTGGAAAGTTAGTCTCAGAAACCCACCAGGACAGTTCTCCCCTTCCTATAGGGTCCCTATGTGTCAGCATAGACTCAAAAGGAGTAGTTTGCTTGTTTGTTAATGCACCATGCAAGGGAGCCCTGGTTACACTGTTGGGTAAACTCTGGACTGTTCAAATAGCAAAGTCCAAAACTTTCCTTTAAGACAAGTTCAAATCCATCTGCCCCCCTGAGGGAGAAAGATGAGGCTGTCTTTTCCCTGGAAAGATTTTCAGCCTGGGAAACCCCACATAGGGTCGCTGTGAGCTGGAATCCACTCAGTGGCAGCGGTTGTGCTGCACCGTGCACACATGTCATGTAATGTGGAATAATACAAAAGAATAAATGTTTGGGTAAAAATTAAAATGCCCCAGGTTTTAACATTTAAAAACCTGTGTACACCCTTAAGACTCCCTTCCAAAATTTATTTTTTTCTTTTGAAAGTTTTCTCCTTGGAACGGAAAAAGAGAAAATAAAAGAACCTAAAGCAGGACCTAAATCACTTAGAAACTTGGAAAAACCCCAGATCTACACGGACAGCAGTGGTCTTGGCCAGCAGCGCTCAGAATTGCTATTATTAAATATCCTTCTGTTGAATGGAGAATTTCTTTCCATCTTACAATCTTTTTTCCCCCTGTCCAGAAAAAAAAATCTAAAAGCCATGTGTTGATAATGTGCCGGTTGCTATGCCAATCGATAAAACACATTACAAAACTCTTTCCTTTGAGTAAGAGAACATCATGTGGGAAGATGAACTGCTAGCAAGAGTCCCTTCACTGAACAGAAAAGCTGGCAGAGAGAAACACGCGAAGCAAAGTTCCTTCACAAACAAGATGGTGGTCCCATCCCTTGAGTCATTCTAACCAAAATGGAAAAGGTAGCACCGAAAATACTTTCCAAAGCCTCAGGGTCAAGGAGGGACTGTTTTGGAGATGGGTTAGGAAAGCCCAAGGGCTCTCCACTCTTGAATGCCTATGGCTGTGTGACTCAGCTTGCATCTCTTAGACTGGCCTCCCTTGCACCCTTTTGTAGTAACATTCAAGGACTTTTACCCCCCTTTATTTTCCCTCTGCTTATATTCTCCTTTAATTGGGGGGAGGGGGCGGGGGGAGGGACCTTCCAGGAAAACCAGAAGACCTGCTAGACAAATTCTAAACGAGTTGTAACACTATATATTCTCCTTTAGGAATCTTCTGTCTTCATCACCTCACATCACCTGAGTTACCTGTTTCTTCTTTGATTCGGTCAATGGCATCTTGGCAATTCCCCGGCCACCGTCGTCATCGTCGTCATATCCAACAGTCAACGTACTGTGATGAGATGCACTAAGTCCCCAAAATGTTACATTCCAATTTCCTAATTTAAAAAACCATCACAAGCAAACTAAGTCTTGATAACTTCATTAAAAGCACTTATCCTATTGAAAAATTGGCCATCAACTTCATTCTCTAATTTTTGGTGACTTGCAAGCTTTCAAACGTAGATTTGTATGAGGAAAGGAAATAAATGTTTGTAAATGATCTCTTCCTTTTACCCCTAAGATGCACATGAACTCACAAAACAAACCAAAAACAGTCAGCCACCAGTCACAACCAAGTCTTGATTCTAGACCCCCTTTCATGGACAGCCATGAATTAACCGCTCGTACGAATGTGGGAGAACCTGTTTTACTCTCAAACTGAAATTGCCAAGCCATTGCAGAGAAGTTTGGTTGGCTCCAGACAAAGGCTTATTTTTGAAGCAACAGATGGTTGAAGGGTTGCCGCCTCCAAAAGGGTTGCCCACAAATGAAAGACAGATTTCTATTTCTAATCTATGCAAATATCGCACTCTGCGGGACATCACAAAGACTAACTGTTCTGGGACAGACACTTTGCAGATCCCAGGTGCTCCCAGAGGTGCCAGGGCCCACCTCCACCTGAGATGCGTGCTAACTCAGATAACAGCCAGGTGACTGGAGAGTTAGTCATTAACCCGCTCCTAATGAATGTTGTTTGGGCCTTCTGTGAAGCATTCCTCTGGAATCCTGCCCCACCACCACTGCTTCTCCTTTGGCTGCTCTGCTCCATAGATGGTTTCAAGATTCACTTTGAATTCCAGATGCTTCTAAAACCTCCCAAGAAGACTCCAAGTCCCAAAGGCTCTTAATGAGGGGTCAGTAGCATCCTTCACCATGAGTTCAGCTCATCTGTTTGTCTCTAACACCAAACCCAGAAGCCCTGAGCCCTTAAAGACATTTGTTCTGCCCAAAGCATGTCTCTTCTGTAGTCTATTCCACCCACCAACAACTCTAGGCATGTTTCATTGAATCATGCCTGGGACTGTTGGTGGTGGCCCTCGGATGTCTCCATCTCCCTGGCTCCTGCTTCTGACCTGCTGATACCACAGGCACATTCCATTTGGGGGTGGGGACAGCAAAGGTGAAAAAGAAACCACAACTTCTCCTTCTAGTCCAGTGCCTTCACAGCAAGCCTTGTTGCTCCCAGAGAAGGTGATACCTGAAACTTATGTGGCTTAGCTGAAATGTTTACATCTACTCTGAAATTTTGTCTTCAATAAACCAAGCTACAAAGTGAAATTTGTTTGGTTGGTGTTTTTAAAAAAAATTTTTTTAAGTGGGAGAGTCCTTCTTAATTACCACCAGCAAAACATTTTACCCAGTACCTCGATTTGTATGCCTATTGGTTTCAGGCTTACCTATACTTGTCAAAATCTACAATTGTAAAGAGTTTCAGAAGTTTACTAATTCATGGATTCTCAAGCCTCTATGAAAGTCAGAGTCACTTGAGTAATGCTGTTCACGGTAAGGGTACATCTTCTCAGCTGAGCCCCGGTGGCGTAGTGGTTGAGTGCGGGACGGCAGCCCATGGACTTGGTGGTTCAAATCCAGCAGCAGCAAGGCTGGGTAGCTCCCACGACCATCAGAGGGCAGTGATACCCCCCACAAAAAAGAGTACATTTTCTCTAGAGCCCTAACTCTAGAAATTCTAATCAAGATCTCAGGGGGCAGTCCCAGAATCCATACTTTCACCTCCATCCTGGCAGTGTCCTCTCCAAGACACTACACACACTATACAGACGTACCAGAACCACAACACTAGACCTTTCAGGAGCCTCTTGTCCCATTTTTATAAGGCTTTAAGTATGAGACACTGTGTTTCTAAGATGAGCCAAAATAACCAAAGTCTTTCAAGTTCTTGAACTTACTACTTACTTTTGGCCTTAATTTTGGCCTTTAAATCTAACACAGAATTTGCCCTTCCCAAGAGATGATGTCTTCCAATTTCAGGAGACAACTACTGTATCCTGTAAGTTTGGGTTTCCTTTAGCTTTCATGACCTTCAAGAAAAATAATTTATAACGCAGTTTCTTTTAAGTGCATCATTTCTTTAAAATTCAGTTTCTGTGCCCTTCCCTATTTCAACTGATCTCCTTCAACAAGAAAAATTATAGAACAAGTCTGTTAGATACCAGGCTTCCAGGTCTTGCTGTGTTTGGAAAACACCATGTATGACAATGCTCTTCCTACAATAAATATGTCCAAAATTAGACACAACTTGGAAATGATGATGGCAACATATGTACAGATGTGCTTGATACACTTGATATATGGATTACTACAAAAGGTGGAAGAGCTTCCAATAAAATGATTGACTTGTTTTAATTATACACAATGTTCCAGTCTGAGAAAAGTCAGCCTCGAGGATTTGAACTTGTACTTCTACTTCAATGGCTCAGTTTTGTAAGAGGAGGGTAGTTAGTTACATACAGGTTTAAATTAAATGAATAAAAAACTTCTAATGAAAATTGTTTCTTGCTTTCACAAATTTATCTTTAAAGTTCCTTCTAGCTATTTTCCCTTACAAATAAGTCTGTCTGAAGTAACCCCCCCCTTTTTTTTTTTGCATACACTGAGCTTTTCATAGTAGGTGTTAATTTAGAGTCTGCATTCTACTTGGATCATTACTTGCCTTGCATTTTATAGCCACCCCCCCCCAAATCAGCAAGTATTTATTAACCCCTTGCTATCCTACTTTTACTGTCATCATAGCAGCCCCCCAGGACAGAGTGGAACTTTGCAGCAACCTCCTCTGAACCTGCTGGTCAGTTCCAAGGACTGGCCTTGCAAGTCAGTGCACAACCCACAACGTCACCAGGCAACTTGGCCTCCTAGCCCAGTGTGAATTCATGGTGGAAGACTCTAGGAGAATTCCAGCACCAGGGAACCCATCTATTCTGAGAAGTGAATGATGTTTGGGGGTAGAGGGATCTACATTGGTGAGACAACTAGAAAACCCAAGGCTGCGATGAAATGCGCAGGAGAGACAGAACACCAATGGTCTCTAGATCAGACTGTGAGGGACCTCTGGGCTATACTAGCTCCACCCTAAATTTGACCTGGCTCCTGATGACCCTCATCCTTTGACCTTCCAGGAACCACTAGCTGACCAAGCAAGCAAACAAAGATTCTAAAGCTGCACAGCAACTGTCCCATTGTTCCAACTGCCCCACTCTCTGCCTCCTCAACACACACACACACACACACACACACTTTCACTCATGCACCAATACCCTACATCAACCAGCACAGCTACTTTATCTTAAGCCTCACAATTAGTCTACACCCATATATGGAAAATAGGGGGGGCGGGGCTGGCGGGAGGGGAGGTTCAACACCTACCTTGTGGCCTCTTGCTGCAGCCAGGACACATTTGGCACATAGAACATGACTCCGAAGAAAAGCAGAGGCTCATTAGCAAATTTGTCCAGATGTTTCTTCAGAGGCTTCTCCAGCTCCACCCATCGTGCTTGCTGGCTCTTGCTGAGAAACCAAAGGCCAAAGTAGTGCGTCTAGATAAAAGGGTGAAGTCACATCAGTGCATTGTTTACAGAGCATTTCCAGACCACCCAGGGAGCAAAGGCCAAATGCCTGGTGTCAACTTCAGTTCCTGGCCTTACACAGGACCCCAGCTTTCACTTTCAGGCCAGAAATGGTATCTGCAGAGCACATTACCCTCCACTCAGCCCTTCTCCCCTCCTCATCCCACCAACCCTCCACTCAACCCCACTGACCACCTCATCCCACTATTGCTCTCTGTACATGTGCTTGGCGTGGGGCTGTGTGGAGCCCACAGGTACCAGCAGAGCCTATGTTAACTGAGGGAGGTGGCCGACTCTTCCATGTGCCCCCTGAATGGTGTGTGATCTCACATGGAACATGCTGGCAAAGGTTAGCACAGTCCCTGAGCCTGCTGTCCAGTCAACCCATCGCTCAACTCCTGAGATCAAACCTTCTGCTGCAAGAGCACTATCACACGGCCCTAGACTTGCACGTGTCCGCGCTCCTTAGAAACTGAACAAGGCCTTTTACACATGCCCATTTTAGTGACCATGAACTGCACACATCTCTCCCCAGGCTCCGGGTAAGTGGATGTGCCTCCTGCCACTGTAGCCACATGAGGCCCCTGGCTGGGTGGGGCCAGCTGCAGTCCAATCCGATTTGATAGATGAAGGTGAGCTCTTGCCCTTCAGAGTGGAAACCTCAACCAGTTTCCTTCCACACGTGCATGGGACATGATGAGCAAGGGCACTTTTATGCTTCCCGGCCCCCACTCCTTTGTATGGACTCATGCTGGGCTCTAAGGATTAGCACAACAATCGTGGAAAAACAGATCGCTGTGTTTGAAGCATCGTTTCGTATTTCAATTCTAGCCTAGAACAGGAGGACAACACACCTGGGAACCTGCCTTCAGCAGGATATTTGCATTACAGTGTTTCACTTCCATGGGTATTCTTGGGTGCATGTTCCCACCCTCGCTGGCTGCCCCCACAACTCCACAACTCAGCTTCACCACAGCTGGACCAAAAGCTGTCACTGTTTTGACACTGGCTTGACAAGGAGATTCCCAGGGCCCTTGTGCACATCTCACTGCAAAGAGGCCATCCAGTGTCCCTACCAGTGGGCTTTGTTCAGATGGGAGCAGAGATTCCATCTGCTTTCCCCCAGGGGTGAGCTCACCACAGCCAGGCAAGCGTGTCTCAAGCTGCAGGAAGGCTGACACACAGAGCCCAGACCAGGTTCCTGGCGATTTTGAGACAAGTTTGGCTGTGTGGAGTCTGATGCTATTGCGTTCTTGAGCCTAGTCCTGCAGTGCCTGTCAGTGCGAGGGAAGGAAACGGGGCTGAGTTGACAGCAAGCAGGCTCCGGGGGTCCCTGTTTTCTCCCAGCTGGGCCCAGTGGCTTTGTGCACGCTGCTGAGCTTCCCTGGCCCCAAACATGCTCGCCTGTAAAGTGGAGCCGGTGGTTAGAACCATCACGCCCAGGCTGTTGGGTGTACACATGAACCCATGCCCACATATCATGTGTGAGGTCCATGATGAAGAACTCGACTCACAGGGCTCCCCGCACCGGTATTCCTACCAGCCCCGCCACATCCATGAGGCTTTCCAACCGTGTCAAGCAAGGGGCAAGTCTGCCACACAGGGCCTCTCCCAACGTCTTAAACAGCAAAGGTGTTCCTGCCCCACACCGAGGTTCTCTCCGCCATAGGTACAGGCGAGCTCAAGAGCAAGGAAGGAAAAGTGACGAAGGGTGGGTGTGTTTAAAGGGATGTTGACAAAAAAATAGGGACAATGCCATAAGCGGCCAGAGGAAAGAGCACATGGGTCTTGGCAAAAGGATGGCCAATATGCTTTGTAGATGTGAGGTTGGCGAGATTTCGTCTCACGTACGTTGGACGTGTTGTCAGGAGAGACCATCCCTGGAGAGGGCCATCATGTTTGGTAAAGTACTAGGGCAGTGGCAGAGAGCAAGCTCTCTCTCACAAGATGGATGGACCACATGGCTGCGACACTGGGCTCAAAGACAGCCTCTGGTGAGGGGGCTGCGGGACTGCACAGCATCTCTGCCCTGCACCAGAGGGTCTCCAGGAGTCAGAACCAGCATGGGGGCGCCTGAGCACCACCACCACCCACCAGGACTGCCGCCATGGCCACGGCTCAGGGACCGCAGGCAAGCGTCGGGAACCTTTGCAGGAGCACTGCTGCACCCCTCAGAGAGCGGAGGGCAAGTGGAAAGAAATGACGCAAGAGGAGCCACCGCTGAGCTGGAAGGCTTATAAGTGACATGAAAATTCAAAAGGTCTAAGGAAAATAATCATTACAAAACTGTACTTGCCCTAAGATTTTTCTGGAGAATCTCATTACAGGTGTTTACGAGACACTGGAACCTCACTCGGCTGCAATCTCAGGGGATCTACGACACAGGCTTAAGCTAACCTAAAATGAGGTAATCTGGGTTCTTACTCTAATAAACCTGTCTGGAAAGGGCCCAGGGCAGTTCTGCCTGACACTGAGCTCCTTCGTGGCACCTGGGGCCCTACTAGAGCCCTCCCCGGTTTGCTGTGGCTTAGATGAGCCTGTCTGTAATGAGGTAATAGAGAGAGAGAAGCTGAAATGTGCTATGTAATCATTATTAGTGTTGGAACAGCATCTTGTTATAAGCATGAGTGTATGTGTGTGTGTGGGGGGGGGGGGGGGGGGGGGAGAGCAAGAGATGCCTCACAACTGCCCAAAAGAATCTTATCTTCCAAAGTAGTTTTCACATTTTGGGGAAAATATTTTGACCACTCTTCATTCAAAGTACACAGGGTCTACAGAATCTGCATAGACATTCTACAACTGAATTTAAAAAAAAAAAGTTTTTATTATTCATATGTCTTTAAGGCTAGTATATTATTAACATTTCTTCTAATTCCTACTCATCCAGATTATTAAACCAGATCTGAATCTCCCTCCCAAAGATTATATATCAGAGAAAATATTTCCATGGAGTACCCCACACATATGCACTGCTCACACACCACAAATATCATGTATGCACGCATGCACACACATAAGCACACAAGTGCCCACAAACCCTCCAGAACACACAAGCGCACAGACAGAAAAGGAAGAAGATGAGGGACACAGAGATATCAGGGTAAGGTAACAGTCTCCAGCCATAATCAATATCCTATCGTGTGCACACACACACACACACACACACACACACACACACCAAACCACGCATAATGCAGGGTATTTCATGATGACTCATCCTGCAGGTGACCTATGAAATAATCACATGACTATTTGAGAAATGGGGTTCAGGTAGACCATTGCTTTGGGGGAGGTAGGTAACACTCGGGCACAGTTTCTACATAGTCAGGGCCTGGCCTTCCTAATTTTAGAAGTGTTGTTCTCATTTATCTAGTAGAAATTGAAGTCCTTTTACAGAGATCCCCTTACTATTTTTGGAGGCTATGCTCAAAGTAAATTTCTCCACTCTGTCTGACCTTACTCCACCTCTTTCTCCCACTAGCTGTCTCTCTGCTCTGGAATACTCAATAGACAAGGCAGCCATTCTCAAAGTTCTTACCTTCGACCCCTGTTTACAACAAGCACACTGCATCCCACTACCTCTCTGAAGCGCCTACCGGGAATGGAAACAGATCCAAAGACCTCCCTTAAACTCCCACGCTCACCACTCAATTTCCTGCATTGTATTTCAGGGATTATTAATCCCATCAGGGCCCGCTGAGACCGCACCAGGCCTACTCATGACACAGTGGCCAGTTAAACGCCTGCTCAATTTTGGAACCTGAGCTTCCCTGCTAAACACTGCCACATGGCTGAGGACACTGTGGTGGTTGATTCAAACCACCCTTCGCTGCGACCAAAAGGATTCCATTCTACTGTCTGAGTAAACGCCTGAAACATTTGCTTTCTTCTCTGACTGGGGTGCCAAGCTGAAGGCAAGTCCATCTAATTCTCGCAAAATGTCAGGATCGCGTTCCCATCCCCCTTCCATATGTCGAGTTTTCTAGAAGAAAAACGACAGCAGGGATGTCAGGTGTCATGAGTTCTGCAAGGGGTTTCTTGCAAGGATGAAACAAGAAGGGGCTCCCAGGGAGAAGAGCCTCGTCTCTGAACCAGTTACTCAACACATCCTTCTGCGGCACAACAATGAAAGCAGCGTCAGGTTAAGATGCTGCTGTCCCGAGAGTCGGCTTCTGTTTTATTTGGTTTGGGGATTTAATACTTTAAAAGGCAGCATGAATGTCTGCACACCTTCAAAGATTGGCTCATCTCTTCAGCTGGCAGCGCTGCTTGTGAAGATGTTAGTGTCACACTGAGAACTCTCATGGGGTATCACAAGCGCTTACTTTGTACAAGAGGTGATGCTGCTTGTCACCTTCACGGGGCGGTTCTCTGTGGGCTGTGTTTCGCCCGCTATGTGGCCAATGGCATGGCTCCGAGGCTATGAGATGGCAAGAATTACAGCTGCCCCCTTGGCTCTTAGAAGGAATTAAGCCAAGGACCATATCGCAAGCATTTTAAAGGGCTAACCATGCAGAAGAAAAAGTTTAAAATACCTCCAGTTCAGTTGTAAGAGGCTGCCTCTGGCCCCGTGTTTCAGTTGTAAATGAGGAGCAGAGAGGGTTGGCATGCCTCCACATTACATACACAGGAGTTGCCTAAGAGTATGAGAAGTTCCACTGAGGCATGGAAAATACTTCAGAAAGATGACTAAAACCAGGCTCCACGCAATTACATTCCAAAGACGCTGGGAAATAAACCACTATACATCAGATGGATAGCTGTTGGGGGGGGGGGGGGGACAACCCAAAAAACCCTTGTGTGCAATCAACCTCAACTCTGGGTAGATCTGGGATTTCTAGAACTGACAGGTCTATAATTAACAACTGCACCATCTTCATTTCCTTATCCAACCTCTTCATAAAACTCCAGGAAAAGAAACGGCAGCGCAATGCAAGCCAAGAAGCAACTCTCGTAGCCAAGAAAAGCCTCCCTTGTGTGGGAGCAGGGCTCACCTAGAATACTGAGAAAGATGAAAGCTTACTGGGTCCAAGACCACAGGTGACACAGAGAAAATGGAGGCACTGGTGTCCTTTTACCTTGTGGGACCGACTTAAGGTAGTAAGATTCCACATTAAAATTTCTACAAAGGCAAAAATGTAATGCAAAACTCAAAGGCCTGGAATCTCTCCAGTCCTCCACTGTGAGTCAATTCTTTGTGTTTTTTCTTTATTAAATACTTTTTATTGGGGGCTCTTACATCGCTTATCACAATCCATACGTTCATCCATGGTGTCAAGCACATTTGCACATAGGCTGCCATCATCATTTTCAAAGCATTTTCTTTCTACTTGAGCCCTTGATATCAGCTCCTCATTTTCCCCTCTCCCATTCTCCCTCATGAACCCTTAATAAGTTATACATTATTATTTTCATGTCTTACATCATTCTTTCACCCTTCACCCCTGGGAGGGGGCTATAGATTGATCCTATGCCAGATTCCCCCTTTCCCCCCTCACTTCCCCTAATCCTCCTGGTATCTTTATTCTCTTTGTTGGCCCTGAGGGGGTTATCTATCCTGGATTCCCTGTGTTGAGGGTTCTTATCTGCAGCAGTGTGCATGTTCTGGTCTAATCCGATTTGTACAGTAGAATTGAGGTCATGATAGTGGGGGAGGAAGCATTAAAGAACTAGAGGGAAGTTGTATGTTTCATTGGTGCTATACCGCACCCTGACTGGCTCATCAATTCCTTGTGACCCTTCTGTGAGGGTATACCCAATTGTCTACAGATGGACTTTGTGAGCCAATTCTCTTTTTTAAAAAAATCATTTTATTGGGGACTCATATAACTCTTATCACAATCCATACATACATCCATTGTGTCCATTTCCTCCTCCCTCCCCACGCCCCTCCCTGAGCCTTTTATAATTTATAAATTATTATTATATTGTCATATCTTACACTGTCCAATGTCCCCCTTCGCTCACTTTTCTGTTGTCCATACTCCAGGGAGGAGGTTATATGTAGATCCTTATAATCGGTTTCCCCTTTCTACCCCATCTTCCCTCTGCCCTGTCAGTGTCGCTACTCTCACCACTTCAATGCTGATGAGTTTAACCCTCAGGGAACACAGAGACGGATATGGCGAGTAAGCTGGAGAAGATAGCAAAACTGCACGACTACCTGTTGCTGTTGACAAGTGTTTCAGAGATGGTCCCAACTCGGAGCAAGAGACCCGACACTCCCTGACCTGCACCGCCCTCGCATTCGCTGTTTGAGCCCCTGTTGTTCAGGCACTGTGCCGCTCCGTGTCGTTACGTGTCTTCCCTTCCTCATCTGACCCACAAATTTACCAAGCATGCTGTCTTTTTCCTAAGCACTGGTCTTTCCAAATAACATAGCCAAAGTATGTGAGGCCAAGCTTCCACATCCCCACTTCTAAGCACAGTTCTGCATGTGCTTCTTGCAAGATAGATGTGTTTGATCTTCCCACCGACTCTCAATATTCTTCACCAACATTACAGTTGAGCAACACTAAAATGCAGACATTATTCTCAGTTCTTCCCTGGCCACTGTTAAGTTTTCACATGCCGAGGAGGTGAATGAAAATAGCATGGTTTGGGTCAGGCACGCCTTAGTCCTCAAAATTATACCCTTGCCTGTTCAACACTTGCAAGCGGTCTTGTGCAGCAGATTTATCCAATGCAATGCGTTGTCTGACTTCATACCTCCCGCTGTCATATGTGTTAATTCTGGAACCAAGTATAATGAAATCCTTGATAAAAATCAGTATTTCCTCTCTTTATCATGATGTTGTCTGTTAACACAGTTGTGAGGATTCTGGTTTTCTTACATTGAACTGCTATCCCCCCAAAAGCTGGCTTATCATTTTCGTTACCAAGTGGTTCTAGAGGCCTCTTGACTTTCGCAAGCAAAGTTGTATCACCTACATATGGCAGGGGGTTAATCACCCTTCTCCAATCCTGATGGTGCTGAGTTCTTCTTCGTGTAGTTCAGCCTTACAGAGTATTTGCTCAGCATACATATATAAGTGTGGAAAGAAGACACAATCCAGATGCACATCTTTCCTAATTTAAAACCAGGGAGCGTTCCCTTGTTGTGTTCAAACAATTGCCTCTTGGTCTAAATACAAGTACCACATGAGGACAATTCAATGTTTTAGATCCAACTGTACATAAAACAGAAGTAAATATCCTTCTGCTTTCAGCCAAGATCAATCTGATGTCAGCAACGACATTATCTTCTGATTCTGGCGTGAATTTCTGACAGCTCCCTATTGATGCATTGTGGCAACTATTTTTGAATTATCTTCAACTAAGTTTTACTTGCATGTTATATTCATGACAGTGTTTGATAATATCTGTATTCTTCGGGGTTGTCTTACTTTGGAATAGGTACAAATACAGACCTCTTCCAGTTGTTGGTCAGGTAAATGTCTTAACAGCTGTTGGCATAGATAAGCAAGTGCTTCCTATGTCTCCGGAGCTTGTTGAGATCCTGCAAATGGTATTCATTCAACTTCTGGAACCTTGGTTTGCATTCATGTCTTCAGTGCAGCTTGGATTTCTTCCTTTAAGGCGATCAGTTCTTGACCAAACACTACCTCTTAAAATAGTTGAATGTTGACCAGTTCTTTTTGATACAGTGATTCTGAATATTCCATCCATCTTCTTTTGATACCTGTGAGTGTGCTCTTCGTTTTTAGCTTTCTACCTCAAGATCTTTGCACATTTCATCATCATGCATTACTCTGTCTGTGTTAGTCGGGGTAGACTAGAGGAACAAATTTATAGACACGCATATGGATATAAGGGAATGGTTTATATACAAGAGGAATGAAACACTGAGAAAGCATCCCAACCCAGTCCAGTTCAAAGTCATAAGTCCGATATTAGCCCATCTGCCTGATACCAGTCTATAAAGTCTCCTTCCAACTCACGAAGTCACAGGTCAGTGGGAGCAGAATCCCGGCGCAGGCAGGAATCTCCCCATGGCTCCTCGCTTCCAGGACTCAGGGTCCATCAACAGCATCCAGTGGTGGCATAAGCAACTCAACACTGGCAGGGCTCTCCACATGGCCTCTCCAGCTTCAGAGGTCTAGTTTCATCAGGGCAAAGCCGTGTGACTTCTCCTCTGGGTCCTCAGATGCTGCCATCTTGTCTTGTCCATGATTCATCGTCTCTGAGACTAACTCCCAACAACTGGGGAAGACAGCTTCTCATCTTCACGAAGGAAATATTATGAGATTTCACAAAAGTCTCAGGAGAAAGCCATGCCCACACAGAGGCCTGATTGGCTACTCAATGGCTATCCCCAGATTACCAGGCTAGACTCCACCCCTACATTTCAATCATAAAATTAACATAAGCACATGACTGCCACACTGTCTTTTCTGGCTGCCCTTTAAAATCTTCTGTTCATTTCTTTTAATGCATTATTTCTTCCTTTTGCTTTGGCTACTCTAAGCTGAAACGCAAGCTTTGGAATCTCCTCTCCCTGTCCCGTCTTTCTCACGGCTTTCTTGCCTTCTCAAGGTATAATGTTCTTGACGGCATCCACCACTCACCTGGTTTTAGGTCATCAGTGTTCAATGAAGCAAATCTGTTCTTGGTTAGCTGTCTAGTGCCTAACTACAGTGCCCTCAGGGCTCCTGAAACCCAGACCTCCAGGGGTCCAACAGCCTCACGACTTTGTCAGCTCAGTGTCACAAGCAGGTCCTTTGTTTGGTGGTGGCTTCCTAGCTGCAATATGGGGATAGGATTTGTAGTCACCTCACATGCTCGTTAAACGAATCAAATGAGATGTGTACAAAGCACCCAGGACACTATGGGGTCCACTGAAAGGTGGCTGTTATTTTCATTATTCTTCCTCACATGTTTTAAGAAACACTGTCCTATTGAGCCTAGTTAAAATTCTGAGTCAAACACACCATGCCTTTTAAGTCAACTGAGGTTTATCTTTCCACACTTGACTTTCAGCATGCCACCAAAGTGCCTTCCACACACACAAGCCAAACCATATATCGGACTCACTGTCATTGTGTCAATGCTGACTTATAGTGACCACGTGGGAAAGAGGGAATGGCCGCTCTGGGTTTAAAAGACAGTAACACTTTACATTAGGAGAAAGCCTTGTCTCTCTCCTGGGGAGGGCTAATGGTTTTGAACTGCTGAGTTTGCAGTTTAAAGAGCCGTACCACACAAGGTCCCATCACACATAAACAGACCTGTGCAAACTGAACTCTGCCCTTCCTGAGAAGCCCCCTGCTCCTTCCTGTTTCTGAGCCACTCCCTTTGCTCTGTCTCTTCTTGGTAGCATGTACTGTAAACTCCAGAGCTATTAGGAGCAGAGACCGTCACTTTCAGCTCTCTGTACCCATGGCCTAACTATAATGCTCAACCAAGGTGTGGCAGTTACACAATCTCCTGTCAACTTGCAAAGGGTGAAGTCTAGTCAGTCAATCAGGTTGTAGCTTGATGACTCCATCTGGAGGTACCATGAAAATAAATAGCTCACTGGAGACCAGATTTCCTCTCTCTCTGTTTCATCTTCCTACTAACAAGTCACTTAGAGCTAATGCAGCCAGACCCCTGGAGCTGGAGGTGCCATGTGGAGACTCACAGCAGAGCTGAGGTGGTTGCATCACTACTGGACCCACAAGACTTTCCACCAACTGGCCTGTGATATTCCTGAATTCAGCATCATTGGATGGTTGCATGAGCCTAAAGAGGGCTAGTATTGACATATGGGGTAATAGCAGATTTATGGACTTGATCTGGACTGGGCTGGGATGTTTTCTTAATTGCTCTTTGATACAAATTTCTCTCTTACACATAAGTGTCTCTGAATTTGTTTCTCTAGTCAACCCAGACTAACGCAGCGAGTTTCTCAGACTATTAACCAGGCACAGGCCTTCTGAATTCCATTTTTAAAAGCTGACATATCAGGGCATTTAAAGCTGAATTCAATTCTCAAAAAGTCTACTATTACTGCCCATGTGGAATTTATATTTTAAAGTTCTTTCTCAGGGATAAACCTAGACTACAGGTGATTTTGGGGTTGGGGGGCATCACTGCCCTCTGGTGGTCGTGGGAGCTACCCAGCACTGGTTCTGAGAGCCATTCCTGGATTAGAACCGCCAAGCCCGCGGGCTGCAGTCCCCACTCAATCACTTATGCCATCAGGGCTCAGCCCGACTACAGGTGATTTCTAATGGCAGAGTCAAATACCTAACAACAGACGGTTTCAAGCATTCATAGCACAATATTAAAGCATGCTGGGTACATCTTTCATTTATTCCACCTTCTCTGAAACACCATGGAAAAATAATCCAAACACACAGTCAAGCATGGAAGTGCAGCAGACAGGCCCTGTGTCCTCTGACCTGTTTTTGTTTTTTTTTTGGTTTGTTTTTTGAGGGGGGCATCACTGGCCTCTGGTGGGAGTGGGAGGCGCAGTCTTGCTCCTGGAGAGCTGCTGCTGGATTTGACCCACCAGCCCAATCAGTGAGCCATAGTCCCACACTCAACCACTACGCCACCGGGGCTCAGCCCCTCTGACCTGTTTTCATGGGTGGAGTGCACCTTCCTTGAGGTGTGTGTAAGCCAAATGGTCTATGACTATACTTCATCCTCTAATTCATGGGTGTCTATAGGATTGATACATAAAAGGTTGAGGAATGCTCCCCTCTCCTGCATCAGTCATAGATGGAAAGCGCACCACTCGACGAGTCATAGATGGAAAGTACACCATTCAAACAGCAAGCAAGGAGAACTCATGTGGACACACCCATTCCAGGCAGGTCAAAATCCGGTCAGCATTCAGCAGAAGCCCTACCTGAGGCCTGGGACGTCAGTCACGCCACAACGTATTCTAGATGACTGAGGCTGGATTTCACTGCTTTAGCCTTTGCGTGGCAAGGCAGGGGTGGATGCAGTGGTCCCAGGCCCCTCTTTGGGGCAGTGGACTGTGATGAAGATGCTAACTGTACCCAGATACCTCTCTCTCTCTAACTTCTACCCCAGCAATTTCAGGGATGGATGTCTTCTCAGGCACCAAGAAGCGCCAGTCACTCCCTTGCACACGCCTGGGCCTGAGTGAAGAGGATCCACTTGCCCCGACTCTGCCTCCTGAACGCCTGTGTATCCTGCAAGACCCATGCAAAAGAAGGCAGGCTCCCCCTCCCTGCAGACCTACCCCACCTCCTTTTCACGCAGCAACCCCATTCCTTCTGCCCATGGGGTCTTGAAGACAAAACCTGACAATATTCATCTTAGTGTCCCCAAGTCCTCTATCATTGCCCAGCACAGTGTCCCTCTTTAATAGTTCCTTCAGTAGGAAATTTATAGATTGTTTTCTCTCTCTCTCTCTCTCTCTCTCTCTCTCTCTCTCTCTGTGTGTGTGTGTGTGTGTGTGTGTGTGTGTGTTTTCAGAGACTTCCAAATCTGAACAATTTTAAGGTCCTGAACACCACATATTCTGGCCAGAATCCCTCAGTATTTAACAACAACTGAGGTAGGGGGGTAGGACTCCAGCTTCAAAGGTAGGAAGCCCGAAGCCCAGAGAGACCCACTTTCCCACAGCTCCCCGGAGAATGAGTGACAGAAGCACTATTTCAACCCAAAGTCTGAGACTCTACGCCAGTGGTTCTCAGCCTTGCTAAAGCCACCACCCATAATACAGTTCCTCATGGTGTGGTGACTCCCCTCCCAACCATAAAATTAATTTTGATGCGATTGCATCACTGTCATTTTGCTACTGTTATGAATCCAGAGACCCCTGTGAAAGGGTTGTTCGACCCCCAAAAGGACGGTGACCCACAGGTTGAGAACTGCTGTTTTACAGCCCGTTGCTTGTAGCTAATATTTAGCTGAAGCTATGCTGCTTCCCCCAGTTCCCTGAAGTCACTCAACCTGAGCTAGCGGAAGTAGTCGAAAGGAAAACCACTGCCCCCACCTGAGTCACAATGTTAAAAATGCATTACAAAAACAGAGTGTTATCAACTTGACAGCTTTGTAGCCTTTAGTAAGCATTCCTCACATATCGAATTCTAGATTAAGTGGTTTTTTAAAGCCTACAATAGGAAATAGGGAAGCAGGAAAGAAATAGGAAAGAAAAAGTCACTGCGTTTGAAAATCAATCTACAAAAAAATAAAAATTGATCTACAATTTAAAATTTGAGAATTTAGAACAGTCTTCTGCCCAATCGACCCACATCCTAATCTTCTCTTTTGCCCATACATATATACACGTGCCTGTACCAGGTGGTGGTGGGGGGTATGGGGTGGGGGGGTGCGGAGTGGTTACTATTCTCAGCTGTGATGAAATGGAAGGGATGGGATGGGGAGGAGGAAGGTGAGAATCTAGTCTACCCATGGGTGCCTCCAAAGAAAGGCCTGGTGATCTGACTGCTGGGGGAAAACAAACAGTCCATTAAAAACCCTTAGGCCCACCCTTGTTCACAAGGGACCAGCCCCAGTCAGAACCAATGGAATAAAACTGGGTATGGTGCTGCTGAGTGAGCAGAGAAGCTGCTACTGGACAGTACAGTCCAGGGAGAACACTGTGCATGTGGGTGCGATTGCATCAGCGATGCATCTGTTGGGCAGGGCAGTCGCCTGTAGGAAAATCAACTTCCCGGAAAGACTCTTATCACTGACACCAGAGTATAGACACAGAGGGCAGCAGGAGGAGCTACTGCAGGTAAAATCCCCTCCTAGTGAACTAGCCAGCCCTCATATAACTCCTCTGTAAGGAGAGAAGGCTGGAGGATGAGGAATGTGGAAAGAGACTTGATGCAATGACTTGCAACAGGGCACCCCCACTCTTCCTTATCACCATGAGTTACTGGGCAACAGGACCCAAGCTAAGGACACAACCTTTCTCACTCTCAGAATGTCTTAGATCTCAGGGGAGCCTGCAGACAGCTCAGGATCTAACCCTATCCTTCCCACCCACCTCCCGGCCCACATGTCCCAGGGCTCTCAAGCTGCAGGTACTCTGTGTGTGTTTCTTAGCAGAGCCCTTGCTCCTTGTGTCTGAAAGAGTGGAACATTATACAGGCTAGCCTGTTATAAAGGATATCCTGTCTGATGAGCTTTTTCTACAGTGATGTCATGATGGTCTGAACCAAGCAACCCTCTGGTGACCTCAGACCCAAGAGAAGTCTCTGGGGTCAGGATAAGGAAAGCAAGAACCTCAAGGAATATGAAAAGGAACAAAAAATCTGTCTTCTCACAGGCACCCACAAGAGCCTTGCCGCTCATACTCACTTCAAATGTGGGTTCCCCCCACCCCAAGCCCATCTTTGTCTTTCTTTCTGGTTTTCCTTTTGAAGGAGAAAATATAGAAACAAACAAAGCAGCTGCTTCGTGGGAGTTTTTCCCTGATAGGCAGCCAGATGCCAAATCACAGGCAACTGATGACTGTTTTAAACAGAGCAAATGACTTTTGTGGGGAGTGCCTCTCATTTCCAGTGCCCCCCAACGCTTCCAGCTCGCTAAAAGAGACAGGGAACCACTGCCCAAACCAAGCTCCAGGTGGTGTTCCATACTTCTCCCAGCACCGGGGACAAGCCCTTGCTAAGAATAACTGGTCTTTTATACACGCATTCCTTGGGCAGAAAAGCTTAGTGTAAGCCAAGAGACAGATGGCTGCTTCCTTCAGAGAGCTCTTCTTCATACAACTCCATCTGTGAGAGACACACACACACACACACACACACACACACACACACACACACTTACCTCCCGCAGCTCCAGTCTCTGAGCCACAGCCTCCAGGCACTCCTGGCCGGTGCTTTCGACCGACAGCGTGCACTCGATGACATTGCTGTCCAACAGGCGGATCCGGGTGACAAAGCAGTTCTTGCTGAGCACGTTGTAGCGCCGAGTCCGGCGGAGCTTCAGACCGAAAGGCATGGCTCTGCGGTCCTCGGATGCCGCCTTCCCGGCTTGCCCTGTGCGACCCGGAAACGTCCTTAGCAGCTTCGTGGTGAGGTGAGCCCACTACTGACCGTGTTCCTCCAGAGGTAGAAGGCGGGGTCCATGCCCAGGGTGAGACTCTGGAGAGTGGAACATAAATGACAAGGTCATTAGCTGCAAGGGAAGCTGCCGATAAGGCAGCGTTTAACTCTACACACACACACACACACACACACACACACACACACACACACGCATGCAGCTCCTGCGTGGCTGGGCCAGGCTGTGGTCTTTATTGTCTTACACCAGTGAGACACAGGACCCACTTTACAACTGAGGAAACTGAGGCTGGGGGAGGGAATCAGTCCGCCAGGGAGCACAGGGTACAAATCACTGCCTATCCAAGACCTGTGTGCATTTTTCAGCCTACAGCCCTATTGGCTCAATGATTTAAGTGGTTCTCTGAACCTGAACTTCAACTGTCATCTTGTCCCTGCTCACTCCTTGGGTCCTGTCCCTCCCTCCCTCCATGGAGTCAGTGCTGCGTCACAGAAGACCGCGAACTGCCGCTGTGGCCTGTAGCTTTCTGAGACAGTAACTCTTCAAAGAAGTAGAAAGTCTCATCTTTCTCCCACTGGCCCCGCTATGATTTTATACGTGTCGAATTATTTACTTTGAGATATGCATTTTTTAATACACTTAGATCAACACGGGCCTGGGCGACGTAAAATGGCAGCGGAAACATTAAATCACTACTTTGAAAAACATATGAAAGAGTGAACACATCTAAAGCCACTCCTGGTTACCATTTTCGGTGGGTTTTGTTTGGGTTTAGGCCAATATTTAGCCACCTTAGTATCATTTTGTTTCTTTACAAAACCTTCTCTGCTAAGTCCTCTGCCCAAATCACAGATAGTGCACCTCACTAGGAACGAGACTTTGTGCCAGCAGAATGCCCGACCATACTGCCATGGAAAGCGCTAGCAGTAAAAATAACACCAACAAGGGCCGGGCTTCCTGGTTCCACCCTGAGCCGCCAGTGCTTCCCTGGGGAGGCTCCTGAAGGGTAGCCGCCCCCCCACTCCCCACCCCCCACAGTCTTCCTGTTCTCTCTTCTCACTACCCCCAACACCATCTCTCGCTCATGTGACTGCTCTGTTAGCTCCAGACCATCAGCAGGGCAGACCCGGCTCATCTTCACACCCTTCACCCACCTGCAGACCAAGAGTCACCCCGGAGCCCCCAGGCACTCGGACAAGCAACTGTGAGCAACGACTTACTCGCACGCATTCTTGAATTCATAAACAAAAAGACTTCAGGAACGCTAAGTCACCCTCTGCCAGGACCCAGCCTCACCGAGGTTGTCAGGGCACAACCCTCTTCAACACAGCAAAACACTCCCCCGAGCCTCCCACACCGCCAGCACATTCCTCGGCATGACAGGTAGATGTTTTATGATGGTTTTAAATACATAGGCTAGAGACTTCGGCTTGGGAAAATATATTAACATGTCTAAATCACTTTAAGTTGGCAGCGTCTCGTGTTTTCCTCCGGAGTTGGCCAACCTGACTTCTTGAGATCTGTAGGAAAGACAAGCCGGGCCTGCCCCCAACAGCAGAGCCAGCGTTCAAAGGCAGGGCTTGTTGAAGCGCCGGACAGACGGTGCCAAGACGCAACCCCTACGTGAGCTGGAGAGCCCCAAACACAGGAAAATAAACAAACAGAAGTTTTCTCTAAGGACACAAGTCACATTTCGAATGCAGAGCCAAGTACTTTACATCTTGGGTGTGTCTCCGTTTAAACACCTCTGAAAGAATGTGGCTGGCCGGGTGCGAATTTATCTCAGCCACAGTGATAGCAATCCCCACTCCTCATTCTGTGAGGTGCCAGTCACCGGGCAGGGTTCACTGGACTGCAAAGTAAACTGCACAACAGTCTGTAGGCACTGATGGTCCCAGTTTCCAAAATAAACAGATACATACGCAAAAGCAGATGTAAACGGATGTGAAGGTCACCAAAATTGGCAGCAGTTTTCTCAGAGCCTGGTAGCGATTTTAATATATTCCATATTAAAATTTTATAATTTAAAAAAAAAAAACAATAAGTTGTTTAAAGTGTTTAATTAACCAGGAAACCTGCCAAGGAAGGTATCAACAAAGAGTTATAAGAAAGCTTGTCATATCCTTCCAAAAGTCAATTATCATAAAACAAAAATTCAATGGTGAGAGGTGAGCAGGCTATTCTAGAGTAAAAAAATTAAGGGATCGTTCACACACAGACAGAGCTATGTGTGTCCCTTGATTGAATTCTGCCGTAAAAAATGCCTTTCAGAGACTTGATGGGACTGAGTAGGAAAGTTTAAATAAAGAATGGATGTAGTATGAGGCTAACATATTGTTGCTCCTTTTCTTTGGGTTTTGATCATAGAACTGTGATTATATAAGAAAATGTCTAAAGAAGTGCCTCTAGGCACAGGTAGGAGCCTGGTGGTATGGTGAGTTATGCATGGGCCTGCCCAACGCAGGGTCAGCAGTTTGAAACTAGCGGCTACTCCACAGGAGAAATACAAAGCTTTCATATCTGAAAACAGTTACAGTTTCAAAACCCCAGAGGGGCGATTCTGTACTGTCCTACAGATTTGCTGTGAGTCACACTTGACTCCGTGACAGTAAGCTTTTTTTATGTTCATAGGTACATATTTAGGAGTGAAATTGATATACTGTGGATACACTTGTGGGTAATTATGTTATGCTGTCTCTAACATCCTTTCAAATGGCAATAAAAAACATTGCTACGTATGTATGCATATAAGCACATCATATATTCAGAGTTGAAACAAACATGTAAAAATAGAAATATGAGAAAATAGCTGTTAATAGCTGTTAGAACTAGGTAATGAGCATACTGATATATACTGTGGCATTCTTAGAACTTTTCTGCTTGTTGGCAAAATTTTATAGTAAAAAGTGTTTTAGAGACCAACGCAGCAGCCGCCCTCAGCCCAAGTGCTGAAGTGCTCCCATCACAATAACCGTGATACGTTATGCCATCAATTCCACTCAAACGCATGTTGGCTGGGAACTTTACCGAAGCAAGCTGCCAGGTCTTTCCCCCATGGAGCAGCTGGTTGGGTTCAACTGCCAACCTCTGCAATAGTAGTCATGTGTTAACCGTTTGCATCTTTTGAAGGCTCAGTTCAAATTTCCTGTCTCTTTCCCGGACTTCTGTGATCCTCACAAGCAGAAGTAGACAATCTTTAATCTATCTCAGTGGTTCTCAACCCCCAAACCTGTGAACGATTCACAGATGTCACCCAATTCATCACAGTAACAAAATGACAGTGATGAAGTAGCAATGAAAATAATTTTGGGTTTTTTTGTTTGTTTGTTTTTGTTTGCTTTGTTTTGGGGGGGCATCACTGCTCTCTGGTGGTGGGAGTAGGAGGTCCAGCCCCACTGCTGGAATTGAACCTCCGTCCCAGTGGGCTGCAGTCCCGCGCACAACCACTACGCCACCGGGGCTCAGCCTGAAAATAATTTTATGGTTGGGAGATTCCCCACCACATGAGGAACTGTACTAAAAGGTCCGCAGCATGAGGAAGGTTGAGAACCACTGCTTTATCTGAACTCAAAAGTCACTTGTGGGTTTTTTAGTACACAAATGTAACTTTATGTTAAAAGTATTAACATACACCCACTCTAAGCTCTTCCCTAGCAGAAACCCATCTTTTATCTTTAGCATCATCTTAGTTACCTAAAGTAAAAGCCCACTGTCACTTACAGAGTAAGAGCTCTGCCCTTAGGAAGAACGTTAGTGGCGCTCGAGATGCCCTGACCTACAGGACATAGTGGGTTATACACTGACCTTTGAACCACTCTGAGGACAAAAGATGAAGCTTTCTACTCCCTTAAAGATTCAGTCTGGGAAACCCACAGGGTCACTTTTTCTACCCTGTCCTAGAGGTCTGCATGGATCAGAATTGACTCAATGCTAGTGAATTTTTTTAGTTGAGTACCTGGAGGACAGACAAGCAGACAGGCGTGAATTGTCATCTCTCCCCGCGCGCCCCCCCCCCACCCCCGGACCATCACCCAGTAACCTGATTGACAGCAACCTCTAGTGATAAGGTTAGAGAAGACAATCTCCTAGTCCCTTTCAGTTTTACATAGTCTAGTCCACTTTTTATGGAGCCCTGGTGGCACAGGGGTTAAGCATTGGGCTGAGAGCCCCATGGTCAGTAGTTCAAAACCACCAGAAGCTCGTTGGGAGAAAGATTGGGCTCTCTACTCTGGTCATACCCTGTCCTATAGGGTTGGGATAAGTTAGTGTCAACTCAATGGCAATCAACTTGGTGCCATGGACTCTATGCTTCATGCCATGCAACCATGATTGATCTCCTTTTCCAAATTACTCCTCCATCATGGACATCGGCTCAGTGCCCCTGAGCAACAACTCTTCCTTCTCCACCCAGGGTAACCGTTGGCCTGGTTTGGTTTCTTTCTCTCTCTTTGTTGAGTAGTTTTCTTGATATCATAATCATATATCATACATTTCCATGGTTCAATCATTTTTTAAAAGTGCTGTAGAAAAAAAAAAAAAGGGCTGAGCCCCAGTGACGTAGTGGTTGTGCGCGGGACTGCGGCCCACTGGGTTGGAGGTTCAATTCCAGCAGTGGGGCTGGGCCTCCTACTCCCACCACCAGAGAGCAGTGATGCCCCCCCCCAAAAAAAAGTGCTGTAGAGACATCATCACAATCAGTTCTCGCGTTCCCTCACCCCAGTTTCCAATGGCCAGTTTTCTTTACAAGATCAGCAAGCCTTTCTTCTGAGGCACTGCCGTATAGTCAACCTGTAACATGAGGTGAACAGACGTTCTGCTCTTTAACAATTTGTCCCGCATCCCGCAGCATTTTAAAATTAAATAAATATATTACAATACTATTTTTGCCTTCTATGAAAGTTTTTGTTGCTCCATATAGACCAAATTTTTAATCGAGAACCCTCCCCCCACCCCCGGATCAATGGTGCCCCCCTTAAAATCTGGTCACTTTACTCTAACATCTTGTTCGTAGTCAAGCTCACTAACTGTTTACACTGCCCAGGGACTCCTGGAATAACTACACACACCGGTGAAAGTTCTAGCTTAAAGAAAGGCAATGCCCTACTGTTCTTTTTCAGCCAGCCCGCTCAGCTTTGTCTTTGATTAGCAGAGAAAGCAGGGATTAGAATACTTCACCATTTAGTGTATTGGATAGGAAGCCATCCTCCAAAGACCTCCTCTCTGGTAATGCCTTCTGGCACCTTCCAACCTCTCCTTGTTTCCCCAAATGGCTGTCTGTGGCCTCCTCATATTGACTTTATCATACAAACCTTATAAAGCCTAAAGCCAAATTCTCACACAAAGGTCACAGATCTGTCACGCTTTAATTTTTTTTTTACTGTGAAACACACTTTTCAAAAGATTAATTTTTTAAAATGACACTTGCTTTTAAAAAAATACATTAGGCAGTCGTTGTACAAGTCTGGAGGCATTTTTTAACATGGAAAACCTCTTTAATGTAAAAGAGCCCTTAAAATATGTCATTTTGCTTGTCTACTTTTCAAGAACATGTCTGGTAGGTAATATCAAGCAGCCATTGTTTGCAAGACCCATTCACGGAAATTAGAGCAGCACTCTTTCTCCCTTTCTTTTTTTTTGAATAGAGTAAAACTGATCGTGTTGGTTCCTGATTTTTCCCCCCAAAGAAACACAAATGTATCCTCATGTCAAAATATGGCCTGCCAATTCTCTTTATCCTCAAGGCCTCTCAGCAAGAAGAGCAGCACCCGCAATCCCGCTGAACTCTCTGGGTCCCAAAGTCTTTGCCTCAGGAAGGATGATCTCCATGTTTTCCAATCAGAAACGCCTGTGATGAGGAGAGACTTTCACCTGGCAGGAGGAGAGGAGCACGGGGCTGTACACGGTGGTTCCCTCTGGTTAGTCAGGAAAGACACCAGCACAGACCTCCAGGCTCTCATCAGAGAGGCCTACTGCAATGCCAAACTCTTTATTTGCTCTCAGCCTCAGTTTAATCACCGAGCAAGATCACCTTCTACCTCGCAGGGCTGTGAGCACAGAGTAAACCAACCAACCGTTTCTGGTGAGCACTCAGGAGGGGCAGGCTGCTTGCTGCTCCCCACTCTCCCTCCTCCCATGTCAGATTTGCTCCACAGGAGGAGCAAACACGTGTGCAAATGTGGGCGTGGAGGTCTTGGTCACCTCCGGTGGAAAGAAAAGAAGAAGGCCAAGGAGGATTGAGAAGTTGATGGGACGCTATGATACCCCAACAGGAAGACTGACCAAGTCTAAGACGAACAGGGTCTTCTCCCCACCGCCGCCACTGCTTCCTTGTTAGCCCCCAAAGCCAAGGATACCTAAAGATGACCATCTGACTTAGGGTTCAGTTCAGAGCCTATACCCAATGGGAGAAATGACCGCAGCTTTTTGTCCTTTTGATCTCCGTCAATAATGTGTGCATGTGTACTGTATCTGGCATCAGCAAATGCCTTTTCTTTTTCCAGGGATTCCCACCCAAACTGCCTTCCTTCTCATTCTCCATTTGGCCTGTGGCACCCTGTCTCTCTCACACCAAAGGAATTTCAGATTCATCTTAGCTCCCCAACCCAGGGAAAGATCTGTCATATCCCCCCATGGTCTGCTCTTTTACTATCAATGGTACGTGATGCAGGGGATGGTATTTTTGTTACATACCCTTGAGTCTATTTTCTATTCACAGTCACACAGTGTGACCCAGGAAAGCTACCTGCAGGGTTTTCCGGCCATCGTCCTCCTCGTTCTTCCAAGAATCCACTGGCTAAGTTCAAACCACCAATCAAGCAGTTTGCAGCCGAGCACTTGCCCACTGAACCCCCCAGGACTCCTTTTCAAACGTGGTTCCCATTAATACTGTCAAGTGGATTCCATGGCATAGTGACCCAAGGAGGCCCCAAAACCCCATAGGGTTTCCCAGGCTGCAAACCTTTACACACACATACACTGTTGAATCTTTCTCCTGCAAAGTGGCTGGTGGCTTTGAACCTGTGACCCTCTGGTCAGCGGCTGAAAGCTAAACCATAGCGCCACCAGGACTCCGAGGTCAAACTACCTGGATTCAAAACCTTTCACCACCTGCCAAATGAAGACCACAGGCAGGTCCCCTTGTGCGATGGCAACCGTCCATCTGTAGGAGGGGGTGCCAGGAGCACAGTCAGGTGTCCATCATGCAGAAGCCTCCAGTGTGACTACAGGGACACCTCAGATCACTAGGCATTTGGGACTTTGAAAAGAAGTGTATGCTGTGGGCTCGACGATGACAACATATTGGTGCCTTCGTGCTTGTTGGGGGGAGTGGGGCACAAGAAAGTCAAGAATTCTACAAGGACATTCCTTTTCTGGTAATGGATCGCCTTATCTGGGAGTGGTCCCACAGACCAGAGAGATGCCACATCCCAAAGAAGTTCATTGTAAAACCCTCCCCTCCCTCCTACCACACACACACACACACACACACACACACACACACACACACGAACTGCTAAAGTGACCAGATACGTCGGAGATTACAGTTTGCCGGATATCGGCACTGTACCCACTGCACCTGGAAGGTCTCTTCTCCAAGAGCTGACAGGAGGCAAGAATGGACCACAACAGGCTGCTGCAGTCACTGATAAGTCCCGCCCCTGAGCTGTCGGTCAGTTTCCCAGCAGCTCTGATGCATGCTTCCATCACAAATACAGGCTGCGGATTCTCGTATTCCATACTCCCATCACGCCCATTCCCAAACGTATCAGTGGAAAAACTTGTATGAGTTAAAAATATAAAGGTAAGACAGCTTCTCATTGTATTTAAAAAACTCATTCGCCTGATCTGAGAAATCTTTAAATACAGTAAGAAATGGAAGGAGTTTTCCTGAATACCAACCAAATACTCTTTAATCCACTTTTTACTAAATGGCCCGGATGGGTTTTAATGGAAATGAAAGATGAAAATTCAAACCTCACCCCCAAACATGGCTGGCACATTCTCCTAGTTCCCATTCTGTGTTCTATGGGCTTTTGCACCTTGCCCGGCCCTCTGCCTCCCCCACCATCCCCAAAGGTCTGACACCATCAAGAACAGTTCACGGCTGGGCAGCTGCCTCTTGCATTTGCCAGCATGGAATTTTCCCAGCCTTCCATATTATTAGAACGCTCAAGCACACATCCCAGAACGATGTCATCCGGGTTTGGGTGTGAGAAAGGAAAAACTGATGCACCCCATCCGTCCTGTGCACAAAGCTGCACAAATAAGCAAGAGGGCATTTTTTTTCTGAGAGGCTTTAAAAGGGGGTGTTGGGGAACTGGGGAGGAAAGAAAAAGAGTCGAAAGTGTCTTTGCTGATTTTCCCCTAAGTATAACCAGCAGGCAGGTTTGTTTGGTTTGGTGAAATGTAAACTCCAATATGAGTCTCTTCTGTATATTTTTTAATAGCCATCCCATTCGAGAATTCGATCAATACACTACTTTGAAGGAAAAAAAATTTAAACACTAGTCTTCTACCTGAGCTCTCCCGAGCACAGCAGCCGCGCTAGGAGGGTGGTAGAATCTGAAAACCCCCTCAGGACTTATTACCACAAATGGACGTTCAAACATCCGGTGGAGAGAGGGAAAGAGATTTGTCTCAAAACACATGCTCCAACTCTCAAGTGTGCTGACCGTGCAAACAAGTCCACGGGCGAGGCCAACCAGAGGCACGTTCAAAGATAAGCTTGGCCATCTGTTGGAGAAGGACCACCACCCTACAAAGCCCTGTGAACTGCTTTTAATCTGTCCACCTGGGCTCCCTGTGAGTCAGAGGCATCCCAGGGGCAATGAACCACAGTTACACCACCGCTACCAGCAAATGACCTTTCAAGTTCCTTCCACAGCTGCGACTGAAGTGGCAACCCGTATATGCAGTTCCTGCTACACTGCACTACTCTATGACCAGACCAAAGGAAGCTTTGCCGTAGCAGCAGCCATCTATGCGGAACACAGCTGAAAACCAGCCAGCAGAGGCTAACTGCATAAAGACCTCACTCCGACATCCCAAATGTAGCTTGGGAAACAGAAGGCACCTGACGGCGCATTTACTCATAACTTTACATGACCAAGACAAAAAACCAAACCCACTGCCACCAAGTCCATTCTGACCCATACTGACCCTCTTTAGCTGGGGCATCCATGACTATAAATCTTTATACGAGCAGACGGCCTCATCTTTCTCCCTCACCGAGGGTGGTGAGCTTGCACCACCAATCATCTGCCTGCCTTTAAAACACTGACCTGGCAACACGACCAGCACGGCTTTGGACTGCTGCCCATTGGTTTCTAGAGACAGGAACTCCCCGAAGGAAGGGTCTTACAAAATGAAGAGTTTATTTATGAACGGACTGGAACTTCTCACATAAGGTATTCAAGAGTTCAACTTGAATAATTGTGGATAAATATTATGTTGTCTAGGACAGGGTGGGGACACCCTGTGGGGACACAGATGAAACAATACTGGCCACCAGCTGTCGACCATCGCAGAACATGTGTGTGCTTGTGTGGTATTCATACTTTTCCCTCCAGTTTTGAATGTTTGAAATTTTCCATATAAAGAACTTTAAAAAAGAGTGAGACACATCTTCCCCAATACTTTGTAAACTAACCTGGTAAGACAGCGAACTGCAGGCCCTTCTCAGAGGAAAGTGATGTCCCAAAGGGGCCAGGGTTTGCCTGCAGGCTCCAAGTCCTCTTGTCCTCCCCCAAATAAAAAGTGCACTCAACTTGAGGAAATGGAGAGTTTTGCACACTTTCTTTTTCAAACAACAGGAAAAATTCTGCATGTGGTTAAGGTGATGCGCTAGATGAAGCTTCCTCCTCTGGTAGTGGACTATCTTCAGATGGGGCTCAGAGGCAATCTCGGGTTTTCTCACTCACTGTGCTGAGCGGATGCTCACTCACAGCAACCCTGGAGGACAGGGTAAAACTGGCCCTGAGATTATCCAGGACCGTAACTCTTCATGCGAGCAGAAGAAAGCCCCGTCTTTCTCCTACCAAGTGGCTGGTTGTTTGGACCTAAGCTGGCAGTTCGCAGTTCCCCAGAGTTCCTTAACTTGAGGCTTCAATTTCAGCCCTAGGACGTTCTATCCAGAAGGCATGGCAGTAGACTGAAGCTCCCACCAGAGCACCACGCCAACACCACGTACCTACACAGCCTTCCTCCCGTAGGAGTCTACTTGAGGAGTGAGAGAACCCTGCCCTTGTTTGTGGGCTGTTGGGTCGATTCTGATTCAGAGGACCTATGTGACAGAATAGAATCACCCAGGGAGTTTCCCACATGCCACCCGCACAGAGCAGACTCCCGGGTCTTTTCTCCTGCACAGCTGTCATCCGGATTAGAACTGCTGACCTTCTGGTTAGCAGCTGAGCACTTGACCATTATGCCACAAGCACTCCTTGGGAGAATTCTAGCAGAGTAATATGCTCTTTTTAAAAAAAAAAAAAAATCATTTTATTGGGGGCTCAGACAACTCCTATTCTAATCAATACATACCTCAATTGTATGCAGACCACATTTGCACATTTGTTGCTCCCCATATTTCCCCTCCTCCCCACTCCCCCTACCCCATGACCCTTAGCAATTTACAAATTGTCATTATTTTGTCATCATACACGGCTCGATGTGTCCCTTTGCCCACCTCCCTGTTGTCTGTACCCCAGAGAGGAGGGCATATGTAGATCCCTACAATAGGTTCCCTCTTTCTATTCCACCTTCCCTCCACCATCCTGTCATTGCCACTGTCACGCCTGGTCCTGAAAGGATCATCTGTCCTGAATTACCCTTGTTGCTGTCTCCAGTCTACATCGCCTAGTCTAGCTGGATTTGTCAGGTAGAACTGGGATCATGATGGTGGGGGGAGAGGAGGGAGCACTTAAGAACTAGAGGAAAGTTGTATATTTCATTGTTGCTACACTGTACCTTGACTGGCTTGTCTCCTCTCTACAACACTCTGCAAGGGGTTGTTGCATTACCTATTGATGGGCTTTGAGTCACCAATCTGTACTGCGCCTCATTCATAATGATATAATTTTTAGTTCTTTGATGCCTGATACCTGATCCCTTCAACACCTTATCATTGCACAGACTGGTGTGCTTCTTCCATGTGGGTTTTGTTGTTTCTGAATTAGATTTACTTCCAAGGCTTTAAGACTCCAGACATTCACTCTATCTTTTGATAGTTGGGCACCATCAGCTTACTTCACCACATTTGCTTATGCACACATTTGTCATCAGCGAGAATATCAGGAAGGTGGGCATGCAATGATATGATTTTTAATTCTTGAAGTCTGATTATTGATCTTTTGACACCTTGTGGTCACACAAGCTGGTATGCTTCTTCCACGTGGGTTTTGTTGCTTCTGAGCTAGGTGGCTGCTTTTTAACTTTCTAGCCTTTAAGACCCCACACACTACATCTGTTGATAGCTGGGCATAATCAGCTTTCTTCATAACTTTTGCTTATGCACACATTTGTCTTCAGTGATCGTGTCGGGAAGATGAGCATCATGGAATGCCATATAATAGAACAAAATGTTCTTGCATTGAGGAACTACCTGAGTGAGGTCCAATGCTCATCTGTTGTCTGTATAATACTAACCCTATAATTGTATGTGCATAGATCTATTTCCCCATCATCACATATAAATATATTCACCTATGTACATGCCTGTATTTAGACCTCTATAAATGCCTTTTACCCCCCAGTTCTTTCCTCTGTTTCCTTTTATTTTCCTACTGCCCCACTATCATACTCAGCCTCCCTTGGGGTTTCAGTATTTTCTCTCTGTTGCATTACTCTTGATCAATCCCTATCAGGCCTCTCACACCCA
>PVJH01008290.1:0-45284 GCA_004026705.1 Nesogale talazaci
TTTTGGGGCTGTGGGGCTGGTCCTCCCTTGGGCGGGCGAGCGCAAGAAGAGCGGTTCACAACCACCAGCCCCTCCCCGGAGGGAAGCGAGGCTGCCCGCTCCAGTGGAGTGACAGCCGCGGGAACGCACAGGGGCAGGGAGGGTTCCCACGGGGACGCCAGGAGGCGGCCGCCCAGCGCCTGGGGTTCCTCGCGGACACGCCCCCCGTCCCCGCCCACCCGCAGCTTCCGCCCCCGGCGGGGGGGCGTGGCTTCGCCCGGCGGCCCCCGCGCCCAGCTGCGCCCTCTGCTGGCGCGTGCGCCCAGGTGAGCGCCCTGCGGAGCGCGTGCGCGCCCCAGGTGAGCGCTCCTCCCCGCTGCGTGCCGAGGCTCGGCCCCCGCCCGGGGAAAACTTGGGGCTTGGTCGCTGCGGGGCGGGGGACGCGGAGCCCGGCGATGGCCGAGCCTTCGGGGGCTCGCGAGCCGCGGGCCCGCCCGAGGGAGCGAGACCCCGAGCGGCACTCGCGTCCCCACCGAGACCCCCACGCCGAGCGCCCGCGGGACCGGCCCGGCGACGGGCGGCGGGGCGCGGAGCGGCGGGCGGACCAGGGCCGGGGGAGGGAGCGAGACCGGCAGCCGGACCGACGCGGGGGCAGGGGCGGGGGCCAGCGGCCCGAGGAAGGACGCGTTCGGGAAAAGTCCCGCCCGAGCCGGACGCGGGCCGAAGCCCCGGGGCCGGATTGGGACGCGGCCCCGCCCCTCCGGGTCTCGCCGTGGGACACCCCGGGGACCCCCGCCCGGAGGAAGGAGGACTTCGCGCGCCGGGGGCCGGACAGGTGAGTGGGGCGCCGGGATCCGAGCGGGGAGCGCACCTGCCTGGAGGGGCGTGCGGGTGCAAGCGCCTGCCTTGCAGCCGGGCCAAAGCTGCGCGGGCTCCAGGCCATCTTCCCAGAAGGAAGTCAGTTTAAAGTCCCTTTGTCCGTCGAGGTGACCGCACGGTGCTCCTTGAAGCGAAGCCTCGCGGGCACGGCCGGAGGTGGAGTGGGGTGGGCAGGTCAAGAGGAAGAGAGGTGTCCACGAGAGGAGAAGAGGGGGTTGGGAAGGAGATCAGGTAGCTGGGGTTAAAATTCCCGCCGCCCACCCCACTTGCTCAGCGAGTGCTCCTTGAGCACCACTGCACCTGGAAGACTTCGTGAGCCGAGAGGCAGGAAGAAGTGCCCTGCCTCCCTTCGCCTGGATCTCCTTTCCATCCAACTTTCCATCAAGTCCCACAAACCTTACCCGGCTTGTAAGGCACGGGGGCACTGGGGGCAGATGTGCCGTGACCCCTGCCAACTCCCAGTGTACAGAGCAAGACCGAGAAAAACGGGCCCTGGGATGATGCCCGCCTTGCATGCTTTGACACTTGTCTTCAAGGGGCTATCGGGGGCCGTTCTGCTGGGAGACACGGCCGGGAAGCTACTGTCCTGAGGGTATGCTCCGGTACCTGAAACCAAATGCGGTGACAAAGGGTGTGCCCTGATTGCCACGTACACTAGCTGTTGATTCCCAACGATTACCACTGCGTGTTGCAGCGATGTGACCTGCAAGAATCGACAACTTTTCCTCATAAACTGGAGGCCCCTGCCCCCCAAGCAAGTCGAGGGGTTAAGTGTTCTGAACCAAAAGGCAATGCGTTTCGGCCTTTTCTCCATCTAACGGTTGGGCTGAGAGCAGTACTACCCTCAAATGTTCACATGTTGACAGTGTAGAGTAGGGGACTGCAAGGTCAGAAGTTCGAAACCTCCAAGGGAGAAAGATGAGGCTCTTGGCAACACACAGAGGCAGTTCCACTCTGCCCTATCTGAGGGTCAAAAGGAGTCGGAATTCACTCCCTGGCAGCAGTGGGGGGCAGGCAAAGGAACCCCGATGGCTCAGATGTCAAACCAAAATACCTGGGACTGGGGCCCAGCAGCTGCTCCGCAGGAGAGAGCTGTGGCAGTCTGCATTTGTGAAGATGACAGCCTGGAGGAACACCACCCCCCACCCCACCCCCACCCCAAAGAGCAGTTCTGTTCTGATACTTCAGGTCCTCCAGACTCAGGATTGACGGGCGGCAACAGCAACCGCCAACCGCCTCGCCTGTGTGTTTTGTTACAGTGAACCTGCTGCAGGGAGATACATGCCGTCCTTCCCCAGGTCGGGGCTAGAGGAAGTGGAATACTACCAGTCCGAGGCCGAGGGACTCCTGGACTGCCACAAATGCAGATACCTGTGCACTGGGAGAGGTGAGCCATTTTGCAGGCAGTTGGACCCCTGACTTTCAAGGGGTGGTCTTAGCTGGTGAAGCACAACATCACGCCAGTGTAAACTTCTGGTTCCTAGTAGTTTCATTTCCACACCCGTGTGCGGTTTCCACACTTCTCAGATATGCCCGGGTCCTGGCGAAGTTACCCGCGGCCTCTGGGTACCTCCTTCATGGTGTGAAGGCAAAGCTCATACCCGAGAATGCACTTTGAGATGTTTACACTGGTGTCTGCGCCCATCGTGATGAACAACCTTGGAAACCCTATGCAGAGTCGTTACAAGTCGGAAACAACCCAGTGCCAGTGGCTTGGGTTTCCCATTGATGTTTGTGATTCCGCTGGCGAAGTGGGTTACACATTGGTTGCTAAACACGAGACCAGAAGTTCAAACCCACCAGCCGCTCCGAGGGAGAGAGATGAGGCGTTCTACTTCCATAAAGATTACAGCCTTGCAAACCCGCTGGGCAGTTCTACCCTGCCCTATTCAGAGTTGGAATCAACTTGATTATAGAATTACAAACCATGACGACTATTCTTGCCAAAACGTACGTCTTTGAAACGTTTTTTTCCCCCTAAGACCCAAACCTACTAAGTTCTGGCCCCCACAGGTGTCAGGTCCTGAATGCCCCACCGGGCTAGGCTGTGCCAGTAATGTGGACGATCTGGTTTGTCAGGGAGAGCCCTTATGGCCCACGTGGTCAGAGAACACTTTCTCAGCTGCACAGGACTAATGGGGAAGCCTCCCAGCCTCGGGGGAGAGAAATCAGAACTCATACTTCAAAATGTGTGCTAAATGTCTACACTGATGTGTGCGATGATACCATTACAAGAGATTTGTATTAAAGGGCTCCAGGCACAGGATCCTCCCTGCAGTTCACATGTTTCAGCCCTACCTCAGTGCCTTTAATTCTCTCCACTCGCGTGGTGCAAACAGGCTCAGCTGGAATGGAAAACTCACAAGGCCAGAAATGGTTTCCTTGGGTGACCTTTCTTGGTGACATAAATAGCAGGAATAAGCTGGTTAGCAGCTTTCCCCATTGAGGGTTTTTTTGCTTGTTGGTTTGTTTTGCTGTCCTCTTTCCTGTGATTGATTTACCAAGAGGAGAGGGCAGGGCTTGACGAAGCTTTGGCTTCCGGCTTTCTGGCATTGAGCCTGCAGGTTGCATTTCTGCGTCTGACTGGTGGAAGCTAACACAAAACAGCCCGTACAGAATCCTCATCACAGAAAATAGCACGTTGCCTTGTTTGAGGAGAACCCATCATGAAACACCACTTGTCTCAAACAGGAGAATAGTAATACCTGGATAAAGGTCACCAAAATAATTTTTTCGAGTGTTTTGTTTTTCAAGATTATTTTATTGGGACCAGAATAACTTTTGTGACTTTTCTTTATGGTGGGAATCTCTTTACTGGTACTATATTTTGGTCTCTTGTTTGAGCTCCTTTGTCTTGCACGGCTGCCTCTGACTGAACTTGTAAAAGTGGGAGGTAGCTGTGGGTCTCCCTAGCTTCCATGAGAAGACTCTCAAGTTCAGGGCAACTTAGAAAGCTTGGAACACTGAGGCCAACAGTCAATTCGCTTGACGTCATGGCCCTCCGGTGGTAAAATTGTTAGGGGCTGAGCTCTAGGTCAGACAAAAAGCTCAGGCAGGCAGGTATCAGAAGGCGTTGCAGAGGAATTCCGTCGTTTGTTGTTGGGAGAAAGGGGAGAAATGTGCCTGGAGAGCAGGTGCATTTCCAGGCTCCGCTCAGTCTCCCCAGCTTACAGTTGGGGCTGCTTCCTCTCCCTCTTGCACATCCCTCTTCCTTCAGTCTCTAGGGCTCTAATCACAGGATCACATTTTAGCTTTCAGCCTTAACTTTAAATGCTTCATTTCTCTTTCTCCCAGGAAAATGGCAATCTCTGTAGTGAGCGGTGCCTGCGCTGCTTCATGGCTTTCAGAGTTAGGCCTCTAGAGTGCTTGGAGGTGGAATTTCTGAGCCAGTTTCCTGCTTAGGCTCGTTCGCATTGGAGGAGTTGCAACGGCAGTCTACTGGAGATTGGGGCAGCCATATGGCTCTTCATTACGAGGGCCCCTCCCCGGTAGTGCAAATAGTTAAGTGCTTAGCTTGGACGGCAAGGTCGGTGGTTCAAGTCCACCCAGGGGGCCCGTTGCAAACTTTCTGAAACATGGTTCCATTGAGCTACATAGGTCACCTTAGGCTGGCGTACACTCAGAAAGAGCTGGTCTTCCCGCTGTCCAGAACATGCGCGCTTAATCACGTGGGGGCGGTTCAGGTGGACAGCTGTGGGGTTTTATTTCCTCACCTTTTTCCTTAACTGGCATTTCTCAAGCCTCCTTGTACACATCCTTCTCTAGTACCTTCACTCGGTACCGGCTGAACTGAGCTTTCTTCAAGATCTCAAATAAAAATTTGACTTAAAGAGTTCGATTCTGCCAGTCAGAGCCAGGATGTTAGGAAAGGTTCTCGGTGGCTGCTGGGAGAGGGGGCAGCCTCGGAGCCAGCTCCGTTAAGGGCCAGGGAGAACCGCTGTGTAGCCTGAGGATGGGGAGAGCCTGGACACAGACTTTTAAAACAAGTTTTCCATACTTTTTAAAAGATAATTTCCCACAACCTGTGATTCCTTGGTTTGTACAAAAGCTAAAACAGGAGGAAGATAGGGGCTTATTCCTAGCTACGCAGAAAGTAAACTCTCCCATAGAACAAAACACTGGGTGAGGGAGTATCATTCATGGCGTAACAATACAACCTCACTGTGGATCACCTTTTAAGGTGGCTTGGTGGCACTCCGCTGCTAAGGGAAAGGTTGGTGGTTTGAACCCACCCAGTGGCTCTTTGGGAGAAAGACCTAAGGGCGCCCCTGTCTCATAAAGATGTAAACATAAACACCCAGCTCCCTGCCATCGAGGCAGTTCTGACTGACCGTGACCCTACAGGTCAGGGCAGTGACTGTGCCTGTGCGTTTCTCAGACTAATTCTGTGTGGGAGTAGGAGACCTCCTCTTTCTCCTGCGGAGTGCCTGGGCTTCAGTGACCCTGTAGTGAGTAGCCCAGCACATAACCACTTTCTCATCAGGAAGATTCGGGAAGATTATAGCCTAGCAAACAAGGTGCCTCTGGGCGGCTCTGAACTTTAACCTTTGGGTTCCTATCCAAGCTTCACGGTTTGCATCACCCAGGAACTAAGAAGTGTCATCTCCCCGAATGGTAACACACCCTTTTTTTGCAGCCTGCTGCCAGCTGGTGGAGGTTCTCCTGAACTTGCTGATCCTGGCCTGCAGTTCTGTATCTTACAATTCCACGGGGGGCTACACAGGCATCACCAGCCTGGGGGGCATTTACTACTACCAGTTTGGAGGGGCCTACAGTGGTTTTGATGGTGCCGATGGAGAGAAAGCCCAGCAGCTGGATGTCCAGTTCTACCAGCTGAAGCTGCCCACAGTCACTGCAGCAATGGCCTACAGCGGAGCCCTCCTGGCCTACAGCTGCCTCCTCCTCGCCATGGGTGCCCTGCGGGTCCCGTGGCATTGCCCACCGTGCCTGGTGATGGAAGCCTTGTTGGACATGCTTATTGCCGTCGCATACATCCCAGCTTTGTATTTCTATTTCAGCCACCTCTCTGCCGCCTACAGCTCCCCCGTGTGTAAAGAGCGGGAAGCACTGTACCAAAGCAAGGGCTATAGCGGCTTCAGCTGCAGTTTCCATGGGGGAGACATAGGAACCGCCATCTTTGCTGCCCTGGGCATCGCGGTCTTTGCCTTTGGGGCTGTCCTGGCCCTCAAGGGTTACCGAAAAGTAAGGAAGTTGAAAGAAAAGCCGGCAGCAATGCTTGAGTTTTAAGGTTGCTTTTTCCCCCCTCGATGTTCTGACCTTGGAAGAAGTAATGGCAGCGACCCCGAGGGGCTCTCTTTCACAAGAATACTTCATCTTGCTCTCTTTCACAAGAATACTTCATCTTGCTCTCTTTCACAAGAATACTTCATCTTGCCCACCCTTGAAGGTGACCTGCCGACTGTGGTATGGGGGCAGGGCTCGGGGCCCTGAGCAGCATTCTTCGGTTTTTGTAGCCCTCAGAGCCCAAGGGCCACAAGACAAAGACGCATGCTGTGGTCAAACAAAGGGACTCAAGTGAGGGGAGTGTGAAGAACCTTCCCTTCAAAGTTGATGAAAAGCCACGAGACGTCGTTTTTTTTGTTTTTTGTTTTTTTTTTTGGCCTGAACTCTGCGTTTCTTCTACTTCCTCAGAACTGTGGTTGGAGGCGGCGAGGGTTTCTGAGCTTTACTCTTGTAAAGCCTAAGTTGGAGGTAGGTGTGGGCTGAGGAAAGAGGAATCAGATTAATTCACTGTAAAGGAGCTCTTCTAAGACCCCTTATAATTGCCTTGAAAACTCAATAAGTGTTTTGTACCTCTTGTAAATGTACCATTGTACGAAGAATTAAGCCTGGCATCTGGAATTCAGGACCCATCCCGAATAAAAGAATTCAAAATCTTTCCCAGTGGAACAGTCTGTTACTTTTGGTCAGACATTAAGTTGCAGCTTTATGAAACATTAAAATACAGATTTGTGAAAAAAGTATAATGTTCTTTCCTTTATGTGGCTCCAATTTAAAAAAAATCGAAAGGGAAACTTTCATTTGGAGGTGATGGTTCTCTCTTTGTGCTTTGTCACATTTAAAGGTGCTTCATTTAGGTTTAAAAAAGGAAATCTGGGGGTGAGCCCCGGTGGCGTAGTGGTTGTGTGCGGGACTGCGGCCCACTGGGATGCAGGTTCAATTCCAGCAGCGGCTCCACAGGAGCAAAGACTGGGCCTCCTACTCCGACCACCAGAGGGCAGTGATGCCCAAAAAACAAACAAACAAAAAAAAAGGAAATCTGTAGATGTGTACTTAAATCCGATTAGAAAATTTCTCAAAGAATACATTTATTTGGGGGTGTCCTCCCCAAATCTGGGTTGCCCACAACTCAAGAGTGACCTGCAGCAGAGTCGATCTGTCCTGTGGGGCTTTCTAGGTTGTAATCCTATGAGCGGATTGTCAGTTCGTCATCTTACAAAGTGGATTCAAACCGCTGACTTGTCAGTTAGTAGCTCCACACTTACTTAACAAGGTGCTGCCAGGGCGCCTTAGAGAAGACCTAAGAAGGCACTTTTCGGGTATTAGCAGTTTTTACACTCCTGAAGAGAATGAATTTTTATTCTTCATTTTATGTATGACCTGATGTGTTTTATTTTGTAAACTAAAAAATGTGGTTTGCTCCACTCCCACCACCGGAGAACAGTGATGCCAAAAAAAAAAAAAAAAGCATTAAAAAAAAAATGTGTTTTGATCTCACTTTATCCAGGACCACATTAACAGTGCAAAGGCAGAAACAGATGCAGAATTCAGAGGCGGCTTAAACGACCCGCCACAAAGCAGTCTCGCCAGAAAGAAGCTATTGCCAAGACAAATCTCATTCCTGTTTGCTCCTTCCTTTGGAGAAATAAACCCTGATAACCCGCGGTCAGTCACGGAGGCAGCGCTGATTCACACTGACCACCCAAGTCAGAACAGAACTCTTGTTTATTTTACTCCAGAAGGTTTTCATGGCTGACTGTTCAGGAATAGATCACCAGGCCTTTCTTCCATGACAAGTTCTGATAGTTGCCCTCTTTTCCTCTTCTCCCATCCCCCACTAACTGCATGTTTGGAAACATGTGGGCCTTTAAAATACTGTGTGCTAAACCAAGTCAGACCTTGTCAGGTACCCATGACAGTATTTTTTTTTTTTATTAATCATTTTATTGTGGGGGCTCTTTCAAATATAACAATTCATCACTCAGTAGTAGTAAGCACTTGTATATAGGTTCCCATCAACATTTCTTTTTGTTTGTTTTTTGTTCATCACTGCCTCTGGTGGTTGTGGGCGCTACCCAGCGCTGCTCCTGAGAGCTGCTGCTGGATTTGAACCGCCAAGCCCACGGGCCGCAGTCCCGCACTCAACCACTTAGGCCACTAGAGCTCAGCCCTTCCATCAACATTTCCAAAACAATTTTTCTATTTGTGCCCTTGGTATCAGTTCCTCTTTTTATTTCCCTCCCTCCCACCCTCATGAATCCTTCATCAATTGTATATTATTTTGTGTTTTTATCCTAAACATACCCAGTATCATCTGACCTGGCAGAAGACCATCCTCATAAATGGAGTGAGTGGCTCATTGACAAAATCTAGATGTGTACCTTGTCAGGTCAGCGCCGTCTAGCAGATTCATGTTGCACAGATCGGAACGCCACACTTGGCAGAGCTGGTCCCAGAGGGGCAAGTTCCGGTTCTAGAATACCTGTTCCTGTCCTGGGGACGTGACTAGCTTTTGCATGCTGCTGCCATACTTGGATTACCATGGTGTTTGGGACAACTCACTCATTCTGCTGGAGGGAGAGAAGGGCCAGGAGTACACAGTGTCTGGGTGGAGAGCAGGCTGTTTGGATGTCCTGTTATTTCAAATTAGAGGAATATAGTTACTCAATTCTCAGACCTCTTGACTGCGGTGTCCCAAGGATCTCCTAGGAATGTGTGAGGACCCAGCGGGAGGCAGGATCAGAAGCCCTGGTAGCTATGAAGAACTTGCTCTTTCAGTTTATAATATTTATAAACTTTCAGTTTATACATTTCATGGGGTTCAGTATGAGGAGGAACTAGGGGATTTCTCTTTCTGCAAGCCACTCTTTTCTTCATAAATGGTCCCGTTTTTGAAGTGTGTTGCTAATCCCCTTCCACTTTATGCATATTAGTAATAGCACCATCTACTGGTACAACATTTAGGATTTTTCAAAAGTTTTATGTTCTCATTTGATACTCACCACAGCTGCGGGATAAGACAGGCAGGTGGGGCTGAGCCCCGGTGGCGTAGTGGTTTTGCGCGGGACTGCGGCCCACTGGGATGGAGGTTCAAGTCCAGCTCCACGGAGCAAAGGCTGGGCCTCTACTCCCACCACCAGAGGGCAGTGATGCCCCCCCCCCAAAAAAAAGACAGGCAGGCAACATCAGTGTGTACAGCCTAGAAAGCCAGAATGAACTGGGCAAAGTCCCTTGGCAGAAAAGAGGACTTGATCTTCGTGTCCAATAATCATGTTTTTCTCTATCTCTAAACCATGAGAATGGCAGATCTTTGCTCAGAAATATACCTGAGAGCCTGCGGTTTCTGACAGTAACAAAAGAACAGCGACCTCGGCAAAGGCCCATGGAGTCTCTGCTCAACTGCTGGCCCTGCTGACCTCAAAGCCAGTTCCTTGAACTTAGACGAAATCCTCAAGTGAGCAGCCCCAGTCAGAGTGTGTCAGTGGGGCTCTGTTAAACAGGCTCACCTTTCCAATGGAGGTGTAGGCCAACAGAATGTGGATGGTTCTACGAACTTACTTGCAACCAACACTAGAATAGGTAATGTGGAAACAGCAAGAATGCGTGATAAGCTTTTAGGTCCGGGAGGAGAAGAAAGGATTAAATGTGAATTTATGATTTTTAAAACACTGTTAATGACCAGTGGTTGGGGATAGATGGAGGCGGCAAGTGGAATTTTTCACAATCTTTTATGTAATTCTGTTTTTCAGGTTTTGAAATAGAGCTTCACGGGAAGTTCAAAAAATGGTATAGGGTTGCCCAGTGTATTACCCAGTTTTCCCCCTGTGGTAACTGGTGTTTATTATAATATCAAAACCAGGAAGTGGACATGACTAATCCATGGGGTTGGTTCAGACTTGGCCAATTTTACCGCACTCATTTGTGGCCACACGTATCATTCTGTGTGGTTCTGTCTTAGGTGGATTCATAGAACCACCCCCACCGTCTACTTCAGAACTGTCCCGTCACCAGGCTCTCCCTTTAGTCACCTTCTCCCTTCTCCCCAACTTCTGTTCTCCAACTCTGCATGCATTTGTCTTTACAAGAAGACTGTCACAGAATTATGGTATGGAACTTTTTGAGGCTTTTTTTTTTTTCACACATAAGTTCCTTGAGTTGTATTGGTATTTCATTCCCCTTCGCTGTGTAGTATTCCACGGTGTGGATGTACAAACTTAAAAAAAAAAAAAAAGATTGCTGATGAGTTGCTTCTGACTGGGGACAAGAAACCGTCTCATTGGCTTCTAGGATTATAAGTCTTTTATAAAAGTAGACTGCGACACCTTTCTCCTTTGAAGTGACTGAAGGGTTTCTACTACTGACCTTTTAAGCAGTAATTGAGTACTTAACCACAAGCCAACAGGGCTCCCTGGCTGTACCCACATTTGTTTAATCACCCACTGCAGAACACACGTTTCTAATATTTGGCTATTCTAAAGCTGTTGTGAACATTCACGTATGGTTTTGTCTGGACGACCCTAAGATTTCATTTTCCGTTAAGGTAAGATGCAATGTGGTGCCGAGTCTCACAGGAAGGGTATGTTCAACTACTTTAAAATTCCAGAGTGGCACATTTCAGTTATTCAAAACACGAATATTTTCAAAGGGTGTGTGGTGTGGCGGTGGTGGGATGTGAACACTGCATCGGATCGTGACTCTTAGACGACGACGGCATCTGCCCTTTCTCTGGTTTGACCAGGAGGGTGTTTGTGGGTGAGTGCCATCGGTGTTAAATCCAGGTGTCTCTCCTTCTAGGTGTGGTACAGATACTGGAAGTGATACTGAATGGAATGGTTCTCATCTGTATCGTGGCCTCCTACTTCGTCCTCGCCGGTTTCAGTGCCAGCATTACCAGTGGAGGCGGCCTGGGGAACTACCACTCACCATTTGAGGGCACTGAGCTGGAACAGGTTCGGCAGCTGGATCAGAAGTACACGGTCCTGAGGGCACCCCTCATCTATGGTGGGGTGGCAGTTTCCCTGGGGCTGGGCGTCCTCACCATGGGTGTCTTACTCCAAGGGGCCAAGAGCCCATCGAAACTGCCGGCAAAGTGGCTGCTTGTGGAGGCCGCCTTCAGCCTCCTAGCCGCCGCGAGCTACTGCACAGGCATCGGCATTTACCTCCACGTGGCTCTGCGGATCAATTCCACAGACACCTGCAAAACCAGAGAGCGGCTCTATGCCCGCAGGGGCCTTACCTGGATGAACTGCGAGCTGGCAGGGACTGATGGGGCAGCAGCCACCTTTGCTTGTCTTCTTGTGATTTTGTATACTGCCAGCGCCGTCCTAGCCTTACGGAACTATCGAGAACAGAAGCGCTACAAAGAGGGCCAAGTGCCGCAAAGAAACGACAGTGCTCCCCCAGAATACCTGTGGTCTGGAATACTCTGAAACCGACACGGCAGTGACTTACTCTGTCTTCCAAAAAACCTGGCCCTATAATATTGTACACTGACAGTTTAAAATTTTTCCTTTGCATTCTGAATTCCGCAGAGGCTGCTTTTCGGATCAGTGCAAAATAAAAGAAGTGATTCTTTTTTTCTTCTGTAAAGGAAATGAAGGAATCCTCGTGGGCTAGCTGATGGGAGCTTTCCAACAGAGAGCCAGTACCGGAAGTTCGGTGTACCCCTGTGGCACAGCCGACACGGTAGTGTTCCAGTGCGAATAGCTGACCAACCAGTGGATTCTGTGCTGCCTTAGAAACCTCTTAACCATCACAGCTCCTTTAAAGTCATTAGAAGGAACAGACCATACATACCCCCCACCCCTGGACCCTGCATTTGGTCTCAGGGGAAGGGTTTTAAAGCAGTTGGATGCTTGGAGTTCTGAATATTTACGTTCTCCAAGAGGGGGATTTACTCTGCTCCGACAGAGGGGGGACTGAGACTACCGTGAGCCCTGAAGAGCTACTCTGTTCGAGATGGTGGGTCAGACTCCTGATTCATTGAGATGATGCTTTTAGCATGCATGATCCTGCCCACGATTACCGTCCTGGGGCCCAGAGAGGATGTTTTTGTTTTGGTCTGTTGTTCCAAGTTACTTTTTTGTGGTAAGCGATCCAATTGAAATGTGCTTTTTTCTGCAATAGCTAAACATGAGGTTTCTATGTAGTAAGAGCGTTAACAGTCTTAACAGTCTTAACAGTTAACAGTCTTAACTGATTTTAAAGTTAATTTTACTAGACAAAAGCTGATTAGGGCCTTTCCATTCCTGCCTTCTCCCAGAGGACCCTCTGCCTTGTACAGACCTTTTTTTTTTTTTTTTTGGTGGGCATCACTGCCTCTGGTGGTTGTGGGCACTACCCAGCTGCCGCTGGATTTGAACTGCCAAGGCCGCGGGCTGCAGTTCCACACTCAACCACTTACGCCACCGGGGCTCAGCCCCTACAGACCATTTTAATAATGTAACGGATCACTTACACAGAAGCTTTAGAATCAAGTCCTTTTTGTAATTTTAATCAAGCGGTTCATAATTGCTCATATACTTTGATTAATCTTGAATATATCAGTTCATATCAGGTGCAACTATGAGTGTGCACTCTCATCCGTTTTTTTATATACTTTATGATAATCTTGAATATATAAGTTCATATCAGGTGCAACTAGGAATGTGCACTCATCTGTTTTTATCTAATTCTTGTTTTGATAGCTAATTGTTATAGAACCTATTCAAGGTACGGTATCAAAACTAAACCTCATGTGAGGGGGTACAAAAAAAACCCAGAAAAATGGTATGCATTTTTCCTACCATGTGAGCAACTAGTTCTGACTTAGTGCACTCGATGTAATTGCCTGGGGAGGTTCTCTCTGGTCAGAGAATTTTTTTCATAAAAGCACTTTTGCTTGAACCTCATTTTTTGTGATGACTGATTTAATAGGGAATGGCCTATTATACAAGCAAGTGTTTCTTGTTCAGGAAAAATGCCACAGAAGCTGTTGTGATGTGGAAACAACTTACAAGGACAGTGTTATGGGAAAACCTCAAGTGTGTGTTTTTCTTGTTTCAAAAGAGGTAAAATGTCAATTGATGACAAACCTCGTTCTGGATGTCTGTCAACTTCGCAACTGAACAAAAATGTCAACAAAACTTGTGCGTTTGTGCTTGAAGGCCAACCACAGACCACTGAAGAGATGGGGAGGTTATCTGGACTTTCTTGGAACTTGGTTCAGCAAATTTTAATCGAAGACTTGGAAATGAGAAGGATCACTGTGGAATTTGTGCCTTGGGTCCTGACCAGGAAAAAGGGCATTGCGTGAAGCATACCGTACTTTGAAAGAACAGCTCCAAAGTGACCCCGACTTTTTCCCCAGGGTCATTACTGGTGATGAGACGTGGTGCTATTCTTACAACTCTGAAAGCAAACATCAATCAAGGCAGTGAAAGACACCCATCATCACCTTGACCCCCAAAGTTCATTAAGTTAAAGATCAAAATGATGCTCATTTGTTTTTTCAGTGTGAGGCGGATAGTACATTTAGAGTTTGTTCCACCAGGGCAGATGTTAATCAAGCTTTCTATTTAGAGCTGAAAGATTGTGTAACGTGTGCACCAAAAAAAGGCCTGATTCATGGCAGATGGGGACTGGTTTTGCCACCATGACAATGCACCTGCTTGGTCATCTCAGTGCACCAGTTTTTGGCAAAAAAACCCCAGCATGCTTCTCTTCCCCACACACTTTACGCACCTCATCTTGCTCCGGGCACTTTTTTGTTTCCAAGAATGAAGAGGGTCATGAAAAGACAGCTATGTGACGACTTAGAAGAGGTGAAGAAAAAAATGAGGGCAGTGCTGTCAGCTATCCCAACATAAGAGTGAAAATAGTTTCTAAGAAAGGAATTGCAGATTTGACAAACGTACTAAGTGTAATGGAGAGTACGTTAAAGGTGATAGGGTTGTTTTGTAATAAAATTGAAGTACATAGTTTAAAAAAAATTTGTTATTGGGGGGTACTGTCTCGTATAGACCTGGATTAGTATCTGGACCACAAGTTTACAAATAAACGTTTGTTAAACAATTAAGAAATCTACAAACCCAGGTTAAAATATTTAAAAGCTGCTGTGCCACGGAAAGGCATATCTACTTCACTGCCTCAAGGCCGTGGCTAGCATTCCTAGTTTTCACCAAGGAGTCGGCATTGAAGAGCAGCACAAATCAAAACATGCTGCCACCCCACCTCACCATTCTGACCTAGCACTCCTTCCTTGGAATGTGCCCCTTTCACATCTCTGCCCAGCCCCAGGTCTTGTGCTTGATGAACCAGGAGCTTTAAGCAGCCTGACTTCAGCTTTGTAAATGGGCCGTCCATGATCTTGTTCTGAGGCTTGGCTCCTCCCAAGTGAATGCAGCCCCCACAGATCATTCTAATACTGCACTCCTTTGGTTAGGGTTTTCGAATGTTTAAAGTGCCTTAGCAAGCCTGTGTTACCTGTGGTTTGCAGATAAGATGGAGTGACCCCAGAGTTAAAGTGTACAGCGCTCACTCACCGAGTGCCTGGTACAGACAGTAATGTGCCACAGAAGCACTTTGCTTGTAATCTCTTTTTACTACCAACTAACTGACAAAGAGATACTGTTTCCCCCCATTTCACAAACTTTAAAATGAGCCTCACGCAGAGATTAAATAGCTTGGCTTAAGTGGTAAATGTTTCTAAGTAGCAGAGGCATGATTTGAGCAATTGAATCACACACTGGAACTTGTTCTGAGTGACCTTTGGTTTATCAAGGAATAGGAAGGGCATCAAGCAAAGCCTGGCACACTTCGTTCTGGCACCCTGGAATAGAGAGGTCTGTGTGTTAAAGAGATGGGGGCATGGTGCCTAATCGGTACTCAATAAAAGTTGTTGAGCCACGTTTTTAAAACAATCATTCTTCCAGAAAAAGGAAGCCTTGGCTCTTTAATGGAGTGAGGGGTAGTAAACCTGGCTTAGAATCCACAAGATTGTGAGACACACCCAAAAGACACCTTTGGCTTAATAGGATTCTAAGAGCCAAGCCTCTAGTCCTTTCCAACACCCAAGTTGTTATGAGAAGCAAAATGGTCAGATTATCCAGTCAGCTCATCTAGGCTCTCAGGGAGGTACAGAATGTTCCCAACTTGTTGGTTTCTTCGCTATCAAAACTCACTGCCATGGCGTCAACGCCAGCTCAAGAGTGGCAGAGTGGAGCTGCCTCGAGGTCTCTGAGGTTGTAAATGCTCACGGAGGTGGGAAGTCTCCTCTTTCTCCCACCAACTCGCTGGTGGTTTTGAACTGCTGACCGTATGGCTATCAGCCCACCGTTGCCACCAGGCCCCTCAGCTTCCTCTAGTTCCCCCAGAAAATCTACATGTAAGTAAGAATTCTTTTCTGCCTTTGAGATCTTTACACATATAAACAAAGTCAAAATATGATGTTGCTTAAAGTAAAAACTTTATTGCTCTTTCAGCTGAAAAGATGATCAAAAATACTTATTCCTGCTTTAACTCATCGCTTCATAGAGCATCATGGAATGTAGTTTAATTGGTTTGTTTTTGCTTATTTTTCCTAAAGCAAGAAAGTGCAGAAGGATCATTTTTTTCATGCTAAAATAACATGTGAAAGAACACATACTCCACTTTAAAACAAAGCCATGAAAGATATTCCATTTATTTTATTTATTATTGTTGTTATTGTGGTTTTTTTTGTTTTGTTTTGTTTTTTTACAAACAATAGATTTGCTGCAACATGCTCTGGCTCATATTATTGAATTAAAAAATTTAACACATTTCAAAAATATCAAAAATACACTATAATGAGTCTTAGGACTACAATGATTGCACAAAACCATACGATATGAGCCCACTGTCTGGATGACATCCACTGGCAACAGTGAGGGGGGAAAATCCCTACAGCGTCTGGGAGAAGTGCATGAAAATTCAGAATACAAGGAGCTTATGTGTGATTGAATGATCGCCAAATGAGGGACACAGCAAAATTTACTGTAGTTGCTTTTCTCACTCTAGGAAGTACTTACCCACCTATGAGGCCAAAGTCACTAGCTGGAGAGAAAGGTTAAACTTGCCTCCATGACCGGGGAGTCTGGAAGTCTCCACCCAGAGGGAAGTAAAAAGTGATGCGAGAAGGTTATATAGTGATGTTACAGACATCACTGAATGGCTTGGAGACTAATTATTTAATAATTGGTACATTGATCAATAACAGCCAAGTGCTCCCTTGTGGAGGTCTTTTCATTAATAATTATTGAGTAGATAGAGAAGGTGAGCTTCCAAGTACCTGCTATTGCTGCAAGCAGGTCTACAGGGAAAGAAGAGCATCATTTGATGGCCAGTCGATCTGGCGCCATCTTCCGGAGAACAGCGCTCACTACAAACAGTCAAAATAGCACCCAATGATTGGCAGGCTGCTCTTCTACACACCAGGAAAAGGAATTCACCACCTTATTGCACACACATGCGCGCACATACACTGTGCCTTTATGCCTACCAGTATTAAATTCTCTAACGTATTTCCAATTCGCTTGGATAAAACGAGTACGGTGATGCCAACACTTGTGTAGTTTCTTGTCCATGGAACACAAGAACTCCTTACATAATCAAGAATATTCTTTCAGGATTCATTAAGTTTCTCAATGGAGTGGGAGGTACACACAGAGACCTGAGAATCACACAGAGGCCAGAATCTGGCTAGAGAGCAGCCGTACTCTGCCCCCGGGTGTGTCCACTCAGCTAAGGGCTGTAAAGTTGATTACATTCACCTGGAGACAGATCACGAGACTTCAACTAGGCAGATAGCTTCATCAGATCGCACAACTTCTGTCAATTAGCTCAGCAGTCAAGAGTCTGTATTATATTTTTGGTAATGGGCTATGGCCTTTTTACCCTCTGTTTTAACACAGAGTAGTTAATTGTAGAGGAAAAAGAATTCAAAGAAAAAGCCATTTTAGTATAGGCTTTGTAAAAAGTTCTCAATACAATCTAGTGTTTGCTAAAAATAACTTTCTACCACAAAAACACTTTGAATTTCAGATTTCTTTGCTAAAAAGTAAAATATATTTATATTTGGTAAGGTCATTTCAGAATTGGGATTTTATGGTAGTTCCAATAAGTAAGGTGGGAAACACAGAGAATAAAAAGATTCACAGATAAAATGGCAATTTTTTTTTTTGTGGCATCACTGCCCTGGTGGAAGTAGGAAGGTCAGCCTTGCTCCTAGAGAGCTGCTGCTGGATTTGAACCATCAACCCTATGGGCTACAGTCCCGCACACAACCACTATGCCACCAGGGCTCAGCCCAAAATGGCAAATTTTATGAGACTATTATTCTTTTTTGAGACTATTATTAAAGTGGTGTTTCCCCCAAATAACCTTTAAGTCCAAGTACTATCACAATTCTATTACTCAAAGGTTCTTGTTTGGGTTGGATGATGTTTTACATTACCCATCACTATCACCTTGGGTTTTTCTTCATCGTCGGCCCCCCAACCCCCAAATCTTATAAAAATAAAGGTGACTGAACACTATTGTTCCCACCTTTCTAACACCACCTACATTTACATGAACAGCTCACCCCCCACCCCCACCAAATCAAAGTCCTGAGTTCTAGAATCTTTCAATATCCGACCAGTAGTTTGACACAGGGAAGTCAAGTGTTTCTGATATTCAAGGACTCAAATTCAGATTTTGAGGGCTTATACATTAGACAGTCATCTAGGAGTAAAGAATCCCTCAAGAGCACAGGCCAGTGGCACATCGATGGACCCAGAATCTTGGGGAAGATGAAAACTGCACACCCATTAATGAGCAGATCATCAGTTATCTACTATTGCTTTAAAGACAAATTTCAAAACTTCAAGGGGCTACATCCCACCCCTATATTTTAACATTTTGTTTCTAATACAACAAATTAAAATTGGTTTCACTCTTTTTTTATTGTGGATGTATTAAAAAAAAAAAAAAACCAAAGCACGTTTCCCACTTTGTAAAATCAAGCAATGTCTAAATTTAATATGAATTAAGCAGGATTAATTTTCCTAAGTGAATTTTCTTTGTGTTTTTTGGGGGCATCACTGCCCTCTGGTGGTGGGAGTAGGAGGCCCAGTCTTGCTGCTGGGTTTGAACCTCCAACCCAGTGAGCCGCAGTCCCACGCCCAACCACTACGCCACCGGGGCTCAGCCCGAATTTTCTAATAGCCAAGACAACAAAAATATACAAAGAAATGTTGCTAGGATTAAGTGGAATGTGCAAAAACCATGGTAAACCAAGTTTTCTGTAAGCTTAGAAATTTCTCAATTAAGAGTCTTAGTGACTGAGCCCAGTACTCTGAAGCCATGTAAGGTAAACAGTTTTCACAAAGAGTACTCTGATAAACATGAAAGAGGTGAATTCTCAGCTCACTTCGGATATAATGGTAAACCAGCACTCTGCTCTAGGGCAGGCAAGGAAACATGCCTAACGTGTGAGTTCTTCTGTCCGTGAATTGTTCTCCCTCTTTAGTTGCCTGCTGTGCCTCCAGCTTTGCACACCAAGAGTGCCAGCCTTGGGCCAGTGTACTGAGAGGGTGACTGCCAACTCGGTCATATGAGATGGGAAGAGACCAATCCCCAAATTCCTCTCTTGTGATCTGTTGGGAAGTCAACTCCCCATGTCCTTCCCCAGTACCCTTACAGAAGGCTCCAACGCCTGGTTCGCATTCTCCCTAAGTGCAGAGATGTCAGGCTGCCTCTAAGAAGATTGGCTCGAGTGCAGATTCAAAAATAAAAAATTCACAGTCAATGAAAAGTGCTCTCATTACATTACATACATAAATTATCTGATTGGGTCTACATTTCCAATAAACGTCATTTTGATAGGCTGTTTTCTCGTAGAGAAGAATGAAAAGTCATGTGACTAGTCACATCCCACCCCGAATCAGTTAGGTTGAGCTATAAGGTGATTTCTCTGTCACAGAGATCCATCAGCAGCAATTAATAAAGGGGATCGATCTTCAGTAATTTCCTCCACAGAAGTAGTCCCTTTCCTGCCCAGGCAGGCAAATTCTCAAAATTATCCTAGGAGAGAAAGGGTTAATGGCAGGTGGTAGGATTGATGCAGAACAGCTGCTTTCTTCCCAGCAATTCTGGAAATCCCAATACAGGTTAAACGCAAAACTTAACACTGACAGTGGCTTATCCAGAGCAAGACCCTGATAGCTCTCACCCCTTTTTGGCTCGAGTCGGACCCCGGCTCATCTCTGGTTTAGAAATGCAGGGGCACGATGGCTCTGGCCTCATCCCTTCCCAACAGCAGCACAGCCTGCTCCAATGGCGTGACTCCCGGGGAGAATCACAGTGCTGTGTCAAACTCCTCTGGGACCTCAGTCCGATCCTCTTCACTGGGTGTGGGCTCAGGCCTGTTTTCCTGGTGCTGTTTCAATTGCTCCTTCACTTCTTCTTCCAGGTCACGAGGTACAACAAACTGATCCTCAGGCTCCAGCTGTGTTGGGGCAGCAAAATAGCCAGTTTTCTTCTTGGGAGCTTCTGTGGCCACTTCAATGAGGTTCAGGCTGTCTTCTAGAGGCACGACAGAGCCGTTGGAGAGCTTCTTTCCATACAGACAGGAAGTGGAGGGAGACTTCTGCAATTCCATCCTGTCCTTGTTCAGTGGCAGGATTATGCCACTGTTCACACTGTTCTGTCTTCGGATCCCAAAAAGCACACCTCTAGCATGTTCCTCAGGGTACGGGGTGGGGGAGTTCTCTGTAAAAATAGGAAAGCTCTCAAGGTCTCTGCCTCTACAGCAATGGATATCTACTTCTACTTCTACCTTGCTGCCATTTGTTATGACCCCTTCAACGGGCTGGTCATCATCACTGTCCAGGCCATTGTCAGACTGATTACTTGAAAAAGTCGCACAAGAAGGCTGGCGCTGGAAAACCCCAGAGGTGGGGGCTGGGTGAAGGCTACAGCGCCTCTCGGGCCTTGGGAGCAAGCCAGTGTCCAGGCCGGCTGTGTTGTGTTCATCAGAAGCCGTGGATCCCACCTCACTACTCACTTCCGAGGTGGACATTTCACTGCTGAACTCAGAGGCGATGCCGCTACTGGAGGAGGGAGTGGTTGGCTTGGGGGGGTCTTTGATGATGGTTGTTGAAGCAAACCCCACAGGACCTGGGAGGCTGAGCCCATTCACTTCACATGTACAACCTTCCTCGCCGATGTTCAAGTAAACCACCGCAGCCCCCACATTGTCCTGACAGCCATAGCTCTGTGCTAAAGTGCACAGCTTCTTGGCAGCTGCTAATGGGTCTTGTACATGACGCACGGCGTTAACAGCTTCTGTGTAGGATAAGTGTTCCCACAGTGCTTTGTTTCCCAGGATCAACAACTCATCCTGAATAGTAAGTGAAGTGGAAGATATGTGGGGCTTGGGAAGGATCCAAGGGTAGAGGTATGTACAGCCCAGCATCCGGGTACAGCAGGTTACCCCGTTCACTTTGTTGTCCTACAGACAAGCAGAATTCACATTTTGAGAAACAAACAGTGACAGGCAACTTTATACCTTTGTATAAGCACAGAGTTTGGATCTACAATGAAATGAGACATGGGACGTGATTTTTCTTGGTACCCATGAGACTTCTGAAACAAATGTATTGAATTCTAAAAGGGCAAACTACCATATGGTTATTATATGAAATGGCTCAGAGGACTGATATTAAAACCAATTTACCATGATGCCTGAAAAAAAAAAACCAATTTAAATTAAATGACTAAAGGCATTGCGATCTCAAAGTTATTTGCTCTGACATGAAAGGTTACACGACCTTCAATAGGGAAAGAACTGTTAGAACAATAAACACTGCTGTCACAAACTCCCCGTCTCTAGGATTCTCCGGGGCAGGACTCAGAACAAGGGTTACTCATTAAACACCACTGCAACTGAAAAGATTAAGGAAGGTAGCAAATGATTAAGAGAATCTTTGTAACTAAAAGATTTAATAATTTTTAGAAATTAATTAGAAATAATTTTAGAAATTAGAACAAAAATAAGGATTGACTCAAGGGTGAGCATAGAAACCCTTGCAAATTATACTTACGAGGAAAAGAAGTAACTCTGGTCACAGACTGGGAATGTGTATCTACCAGATGTTTTGAATTGCTTTTATGATAAAACAAAAACTCTAACGTCATCTATACACTTATTTCACACTTGCAGTAACTGTAACTGGTTTTCTCATTTACCAGAGCTGTCACATGCCCATAAACTTTATTCTCCATGCTGTACAAAAAGAATAAAAGACCAGGCTGGGCTGAGCCCTGGTGGTGTAGTGGTTGTGTGCGGGACTGTGACCACAGGGTTAACCGTTCAATTACAGAAGCAGCTCTCCAGGAGCAAAGCTGGGCTTCCTACTCCCACCAGAGCAGTGATCACACACACACACACACACACACAAAGACCAGGCTGAGCCCCGGTGGCATAGTGGTTGTGCGTGACTGTGGCCCACAGGGTTGGCGGTTCAAATCCCGCAGCAGCTCTCCAGGAGCAAGACTGGGCCTCCTACTCCAACCAGGGGGCTATGATGGCCCCCCTCTCAAAAAAAAAAAAAAAGAATAAAAGCCCTTCTCTTGTAGAGTTAGAATCCCTGTGTAGTACACATGGGTAAGAGCTTGACAACTCTCTGAAAGTCTGCTCAAACCGACGCAGAGGAGCTTTGGAAGACGGGCTTGGAGATCCGCGTCTACAAGGTCACGATGCTGAAGACCCTCTGGAACAGTTAGTTCCTCTCTGACATGCCTAAGTCACACCCTGAGTTGGAATGACTTACTTGACAGCAAGTAGCAACAACAACTGATCTTTAGGATCGCCCTTCCTTACCACGACCTAAAACTGTCTAAATGGAACCGGTCGGAATTGAGAGCCCGTTTATAAAGCACTCTGGACATGTCAACAGCAATCACTCCGAGGGGAATGAGGTAATATGGCAGTTAAGTCTAACCTACATCAAGGAAGAAAATGGACCTACACTGCCTCTATGCAAGAGAGCAGTCATTCGATTTTGGGGTTTAGAAACGAGGGAAAGAGAGTAAGACGTACCTCTGTTATGATGGCTTTTTGGTCCTTGACTCTTTGTGCCTCCTCTGGGTCCTGTTCCAGGCTGAAGACTTTAGAGAGGGGCACTGGCTTCCCACTTCGGCATAGGATTGCTTGGCATGTGCCAACGTTGGCCACGGTCAAGCTAAAACTACTCGTCGGATCAGCACTGTCAGGCCTGATGTAGCACAGGAGAGCAGAGGAGCCCAGCTTCTGACCAGCCATTCCTAATTTTCTGTTTTAAAATAAAAGTAAATCAACCCCTCAGGATCATGACCCCAGCCCCACCTTTCACTGCGGGCTAGACCAGAGCACGTGCACAGGTAGAGATAGGAGTTCACAACACACAGAATCTAGGAACAGTAATGGAAATAGCTATACCAGGAGAGTAGGGGAATTTGGGGAGAAAGGGGGACCCGAATGCAATTATTGACACATAACCACCACCCCCCCACCCTGGGGGACAAAAACAGAAACTGGGGGGAAGGGAGACAGCGGTCAGTTTAAGACAAGAAAATAATAATTTATAATTTATCAAGGGGTCATGGGGTGGGGGGCGGAGAAAAGAGAGGAACTGATACCAAGGGCTCAAATATAAAGTAAATCTTTAGAAAATTATGGCAACATGTGTACAAATATGCTTGATACAATTGATGAATGGATTATTCTAGGAGCTGTATAAATGATCTTTTAATTTTAAAAAAATCTTAATTAAAAAAAAAGGAAAGACATAGTCGCTAGCTTTATAAGAAAGTTGGGGGTGCTTTGAATTTACATACCACAGGAACCCAAGATACCCCAGGAGGGTAGGTACTGATTCATTTGTGTATTCTAAGCTCATGCCCAGAAGGGAAAGAAGTCAGTTCCAAGGTCAAGTGGAAAGGTGTAGAATTTCATAACGGTACTCAGAAAAGCACACATTTAAAATATTGTTGAACAGCTGCTACTATTACAAGATACTCATTAGATACTAAAAGATTTTCAATAACTTGGTTATATACTGCTTTTGCTCTTCAGTGCAGACCAGTGGTTATCAACCTTTCACAGGGTCACCTGATTCAGAACAGTAGCAAAATTACAGTTAGGAAGTAAAAACGAAAATAATTTCATGGTTGAGGAGTCACCAAAACATGAAGAACTGTATAAAGGGTTACGGTATTAGGAAAGCTGAGAACCACTAGTCTAGACTTTAATGATAAATGACTTTAATGACTTTATTTGGATAAACCCTCAATAACAAGAATTTGAAGCATATGGATCTGATCAGTGCATGCTAACCTTTCAGTGACTCATTTTAAAGAGCCCAGATTTCCAACTCCATGCTTAGAGGATGAGAGAGTGTCATGGAAAGTGGCACATAATCTCTGGTTCTTTCTCTCTCTCTTTTTTTTTTTTTTTGGCATCACTGCCCTCAGGTGGTGGGAGTAGGAGGCCCAGCCTTTGCTCCGTGGAGCTGGAACCGAACCTCCATCCCAGTGGGCCGCAGTCCCGCGCACAACCACGACGCCACCGGGGCTCAGCCCTGGATCTTTCTCCATAACTTAAAGAGACACTAACTTTTTGGATTAAAAGAGATATAGTTTCCAAAAATGAAACACAGAAATTATTAAACCCTCCGAACCTGCTTACCTGTGAGATACCAAAAAGGTGTTAGCCATGAAAACAGTGTCATTTGCTGACTGCTGCACCTCTTCCAGAAGCACATCTGCCATTGTGCACTGCAGCAGGCGCGGGAGCTCCTCGTTCCGGTCTCCGTCAAACATGCCATACACCGCTCCCCCAGCCTCTGCAAAGTTGGCCACAGCGAGGGTGGACACACACAGCCTGTAACAGGCGCATGAGAAGGCACATATTAAACAGTTATTGATAAAGGATTTTACAGAGATCCTTCTTTAAAAACTAATTAATTGGCTGTGGTGTAGTGGCTGTGTGCGGGACTGTGGCCCACGGGACTGACAGTTCAAATCCAGCAGCAGCTCTCCAGGAGCAAGGCTGGGCTTCCTACTCCCACCAGGGCAGTGATGTCTCCCCAAAAAACAACACCAACAAAAACTAATTAATTAATTGAGGGTGGAAAATAACAATAGTACATCCTAATCTAAACATGAAAACAATCCCAAGATTAGCTAATTATGTAGCATATGAAAGTAGCTGTCCTGAGGATAAGGGGAACTCAGTCACACTGGTGGACAGTACATATTATCTACAATGTTGCCAAAGGCTCCAAAGAGAAAATATCATCTCTTTATAGTGGTTGAGGATCCCTGGTGGCATAATGGTTATTCACTGGGCTGTGAGCTGAAAAGTCAGCAGATTAAAACCACCAGCTATTCCAAGGGAGAAAGATGGGGCTTTCTATTCCCATAAAAGTGTTACACTCTTGGGGCTGAGCCCCGGTGGCGTCGTGGTTGTGCGTGGGACTGCAGCTCACTGGGACGGAGGTTCCATTCCAGCAGTGGGGCTAGGCCTCCTACTCCCACCACCGGAGAGCAGTGATGCCCCCCCCCCAAAAAAAAAAAGTGTGACAATCTCAGAAATCCACAAGGGGAGTCCTACCCTGTCCTAAAAGGTCAGTGTGAGTCATCGCCGACTCGCTGGCAGTGAGTTTTTGTTGCTATTGTTTATAGTGATTCAGGACTTGTGAACAGTGAAAAGCATGAGAATTCCGAAACACTACATTGTGTTCACTGCAAGCCTAGATACAGACCAAGAAGAAGTCAGGGGATATGGTGGGTTTCATATTAGGAAAAGTGTGTAGTAGGGTTGTATCCTCTTACTACACCTATTCAATTTGTATGCTAAGCAAACAATTGAGGAGGTGAACTTCTCAAACGTGAGAAGGTGAAAAAGGACAGTATCAAGATTAAGGGAAGACTAATGAATCTGTGATAGTTAGATGGAACAACCTTGCTGTTGAATGAGAAGAGGACTCAACTCCAGAGGGACCGTACCTCAACATACACGAAACAAAAATCCTCACAAGTGAACCAAGAAACAACATCATGATGAACAGAGAAAACCTGAAAGTTGTCAAGGATTCCCTTTGACTTGGATCCACAGTCAGTGACCAGGGAAGTCACAGTCAGTCACAGAAGCAGAAGTAAAGAAATCAAACAATGTACTGTATGAGGCAGACCTTCTGCAAAAGAAGTTGATAAGTGAAGAGGCCACTTTGACGAGTATTGACCCAATCACTTCATGTGCTTGTGAAGGGTAAACAATTAATAAAGAAGACTTAAGAATATTTGATGCACTTGAATTAAGGTGCTGGTGAAGATAAGAGTCTGGACTGCCAGACAATTGAACCAATCTGCCTTGGAACGAGCACAACCAGAATGTTCCTGTCTACGAAGTGTGGATGGTGAGTCTTATGGAGGTTAGGCGCATTATCAGTAAAGAGAAGTTCTTTGAGAAAGACAGAATGCTTGAAAAATACAGGATGGTCAACAAAATAGAGGGAAAGCCTGAACACATGGATTGACACAGTGGCTCTAGCAATGGGTTCAAAGAAAACAATGATTCTGAAGCTGTTGTAGGACCAGTAGTTTGCTTTATTATACGAAGGGTCACTATGATTTGGAACCAATCTCATGCACCTAATAACAAACACAACACTCACTAGTGAAGTGCTGCAATAGTTACTGCTAACCAAAAGGCTGGTGGTTTAAACCTGTTTAGCAATTCCCACAGGAGACCAGGTGGCAATAGTAGTTACACAGGCTGCTAATTGCAAGGTCAACAGTTCGAAACCGCTCAACTCTCTCGGGAGAAAGATGACTTTCTACTCTTTAAGAGCTAGCCGTGGAACTCACAGAGGCAGTTATAGCATGCCCTACAGGCATGAATGATATCAAACGCTCAACAGCAGTTGAGTTTGGGGTTGTTTGTTTGTGCAGCTGCTATAAAGCCTGAGAAACCTTATGGGGCAGTTTTAGACCATCATCTGATGTCATTATGAATCAGAATAGAGTCCAAAGCAGCAAACAACCATAACATTGTCTAAATCTTTCAGCTCAAAATTACCAGGATCACACTTGTAAGTGAACATGTTGGCTTTATTACTCACTGAAGCAAGGAAAACCATGGAGCATAGGAGGAAGCTTCAAAAAGCCAGTGGAAAAAGTTCCTTACCTTTCAATTCCACAAGAGGGCATTGGACTCTATGACAAGGTGTAGGCTTTTGTTGGGCAATGCTGGGGTAGGTCTAGGGAAATGGGAAATTGTACTACAGTAAATGGGGTCAGAGAGTGGTGAGTACCCTATAACTGATGATCTTAATAAATTTTATGTATAGGCAAGGATGACTGGGGAAGATAACGCTGTAATTGATAAATTAATAGTCATCCTCTTTAGTGGAAAGGGCATGTTTGGTATTTTTTGAGCTGTACACTGATCTGGGGTTTGTCTCATTTTATCATGGTCTCAGAAGAGTCTTATTTGATGCTTATATTCTGGGATTTGCTGATGTCCAATAGGAAAACAGATGTGAGCACCCAGATGTCAGAGGCTGCCTTGTTCCTTTCTCAGTATCCATGACTAAAACGCACTCACTTATTTCTCTGGCCAGACATCTCAGCCAGTCCATGGCTCCAGAAGGTTGATGTGACTGTAGAATCAGTGGTTGGCAAAGGTTTCTGATCAATTTTCAGAGTTGTGATATGGCTGTTGGAAGTAGAGGAAGAAAAGTTTAAACTGGGTACTTGTCTGTATTTTACAAAACTATCCCAATAATAGTATATTTCTAAAAAACAATCTGTTGAGAGACTAAGGTTCTCTAGGTAGACTGAATGACAGCGGTGTATCAACCACTATCTGAGAGAAAGGAATGGAGTAGGCAGAAGAAATAGGAGCCAAATATTATTCTAACTAGTGCCATTCACTTCACTGCAAAAACAAATGCAAGATTTCCAAGTTCCAGTCAACTGTCTACTGAAGAATTTTTAAAACAGTTTCATTGGCACATGTGCTACATATCATACAATTAAGTAGCTCAATCATATCAAGAAGGGTTGTACAATCATTAATACTTACGTTTTTTGATACAATGGAGTACTGTTACAATAGATAAACTTGTATTGAGTCTTACAGGTAAAGTGATCTGTGCCTATTAAGATATTGTGCTGGTCATGTAAAAGTGTTTAGCATGTGGCTGAAGTCTAAAATCAACAGACTGCCTAGTCAACAGCACACAACTAAACCCCAGTACAGACAGGGGCTCTGCAGACCTCATTCACTGTGTTCTTGAGTTCATTAGCTAACCGTGACCTCTGCCAGACTGAAGAAGAGTGTAACTAGCTGGGGGCACTAAAAGCATGTGTGAATTCAGCTTCAGAACTTTTCTCACCTAAATATGTCCAAGGTCTTATGTTCTAGAACCAGATTTGTATTTCCAGTTAGGTCAAGGTCTTGTAATGTAGCAGGAAGAGCTTCTGGAATCAGGATCTCTGTCAAGTCATTGCAACTTAGATCTACAAACTGAAAAGGGAGAAATGAAAAATAAAATTCATCACAGAGTTCATCCTACACTCCCCAATCATCGATTTCCAGCTCTTTCTTCATACGGGAAGTCAGCGGCTTCCCATTAGTTAGCTAAGTGCGGGGTAGTCCTAAGCCGCCACATTCTTCTTCCTTATAAAAGGGAACGCTCTTATTCACACTTCTGCCACTTCCCCACTAAGGGCAGCGGCAATTGAGCACAGAAAGGTACCTGGATCTGAGGCAACTGGAGAATTTCTGGGAAAATGCTGATATTGTTGGAATGTGCCACAAGGGTGTGCAGCCGTTTGCAGTTTGCTATGGTCGTGGGAATAGTTTTTAGCTTGTTGCCACTTAAGTTCAATTCTTCCAACTGCTCCAGTTTATTGAGTTTACTGAAAAGGAAACATCAAAATAGCATATTCCACCAAAACTGAGTAGTTTTCAAGAAAGTTATTTTACATTATGTTTCCAACCCATTAAATATTTGTCCATGGTATCATCTAACATGTCTGGGTCGGCTTTTCTCAAAACGGATTCCGTAAGAAAAATAAGGCCTGTGAAGAATAATTTGAGTGATTACTTTCTCAAGACTTCCCAGAATAGTACCTAGCTATAATCATTTGAGTAGAGAAGAAAGTCATCAATCTGTTATATACTCATTACAAAGGAGTACCACGGATACCTTAAGGTATTAGAGCGTAACTTTTTAAGAACCCTATCTAGAATACTGGTGTAAGAAACAGTTCATCAAAAAAATGTTTCAGCGTTTATTTAACCACTTCCAAATTGTTTGATAATATTTAGGTTGTCTTGAATCTTCTCATTTTATAACATATGCTAAAATAAACAACTTGTATTCATGGCACTTAAGTGTGAGAATATCTGTAGGCTAAACTTCATCTGTTATTACTATGCTGTACCTGAGGTAAATAAAAAATACTATAAAATTCATACTAGCTCAATGAATGCATGAATTCCTGGAAGGTAGCTGTGAAAAACATTCCAATTCCCCTACAGAGCCATGCTTCTCAACTTTCCTGACGCCATGGCGCTTTCACACAGTTCCTCCTAATTGTAATTTTTGCTGCTGTTAGGAATTGGGCGAACCCTGTGAAAGGGTCCTTCAACCTCCAAAGGGGTCATGACCCACAGACTAATAGCTGCTACTCTAGAACCTTCAGAACTGGAGTTGCTCCTATCCTGCCACTTTTTTGTTCCTTCTATTAGAAACGTTTTCATCTCTCCTTACTGGTTACTTCTTCACTCTTTAGTAAGACCATCATAGATAACCACTTCAGTCTTTTCCTCCTTTACCCTACGAAGTGCTATGTTTCTAATACTGGCTTTTGACTCCGTAAGTAATCTTGCAACAGTTTTCAATTGAGCCAGATTCTGAGTAGTAACTTATAAATGTATTTCCACTTTAATATGCACAAGTATAAAAATTTTTATCTCCATTTTCAAGACACATGGAGATTATGATGACATAATTAATCAATGGAAGGACCAGGATTCCAACCCAAGTCTTCTGATTCCAAATCTCATGCTTTTTAAAAAATCTGATACCATTCTTTACCCAGATCTCTCTTAGAGATTCAGTACCCAGACCTCAATCAGTCTCTTACTTAGCAGCCAGAACTAAGCCCTTACCGACATTGCTCAGGAGCTAACATGACCATGGTTTGTAATTCAACTTGGCTGCTAACTAGAAGGTGGGCAATTTGAACCCACCAGGAGAGTCACAGGGGAAATGAGTGCCAATCTGCTTCCCTAAAGCCTTACAGGCTTGGAAACTGAGACAATTCTTCTCACATCTGTAGCACTGCTGTAAGTCAAAATGGGCTCAAAAGCAATCACTTTAACCCAGATAACTTACAGTACTTTTTGTGATCTGTTCATTCTTGCCTTTGTTTCTAATTTCTTCTATTTTCTTTTAAGCTTCATATCAACTTAATTTTGACCCCTTCAGTTTGTATAGTGTCCCCAAATCAGGCAGAATTCAGATCGCTTCAGAGTACTACACCTAACATTTCCCAACAGCTTCGTAAACCAATTTAATTTTCACCTCTCATCTTCATTTTAATTTATGGACATACCTGGGAAGCCCTATGGGGAAGTTTTACTCTGTCCCGTAGAGTTGCTGTAAGTCTGAAGTGACCTGATGGCAATGAGGTGTTTAGTGTTTTGTTTTTTTTAATTCACTTAGTATATTGTTTTTGAGATTCATCCACAGTGTAACATGTATCAGGACTTCATTTCTCTTTATGAAAGTACAAGTTATGTCTCTCTACATCTGTCATCTTCAGTTTTATGCACAGACTTGGAAACAACTAATCTGATAAGATTTCAAAAGACTTTTATCCTGAAATGAAGGTTGTGCATTTACTTTAAAGGCATTAACTTCAAATTCTTTTAAGAAAGCAAATTTATTCTTGCTTCAGAGTTCTGTTTATTCTAAAAATTCTAACTATCTAATTGCACATTTGTAAAAATTACTTCAACAAGTCCAAAGAAAGAAAATGTTTTGAGCATGAAGGCAACAAATGTACAAATATGCTTGAAATAATGGATGTACATGGATTGTGATAAGTTACATGAGCCCCCAATAAAGTGATTAAAAAAACAAATTCTTTAAAAAAAAAATTTGAGGCCATGGGGAGGGAAGGGAAAAAACAAGGAGCTAGTACCAACGGCTCAAGTAGAAAGTAAATGTTTTGAGAATAATGAGGGAAACATGTGCACATATGTGCGTGATACAATGGATTTATATATGAATTGTGGTAAGAGTTGTACGAGTCCCCAATAAAATGATTTGGGGCTGAGCCCCGGTGGCGTAATTGGTTGAGTGTGGGACTGCAGCGCACAGGCTTGGCGGTTCAAATCCAGCAGCAGCTCTCAGGAGCAGCACTGGGTAGCGCCCACGACCACCAGAGGCAGTGATGCCAAAAAAAAAAAAAAAGATTTTTAAAAATTGTACAATATAACTAAGTTTTTCTTTTTACCCAATTATATTTTATTATATATATACATATATACTATCACTGAAATTATATCCAACTTCACTTTCCCACATTCAAAGTTCAGTTCTGAAACATGATTTTTTTTTTTAAATAATTTTATTTGGGCCTTCAAACATGATTCTTAATAACTATTTTTTTTAGCATATATGAAATTTTTAATGCTACAATTTCCACATCTCTTATGCAAGCTGTACTTTGAAAGTGTTTATTTCTCCAGTGATACTGTGTAAAACTCTGGGACAGCAGTAAATGTCTCCCTTATGTCTAACAGGAAGAGCCTGGGTAACTCCTATGCAGCTCTTCAACCTTCTAGATAACTCTTCCTTTAAGAAATCTTGCCATACCCCAGGTTCTATGCAAGCACCTCACTCCAAGTCTGTATTTTCTTTTTAAAAAAATACATTATTTGAAAATGCTATAGTTTCACAGGAAACCGCAAAGAAAAAAGAAAGGCCCCAAGTGCCCACTGAGGAGCTCAGACGGCACAGTAATTAAGCACTCAGCTGCTAACCAGAAAGGCACTGGTTTGAATCCATAGGCTGTACTGTAGAATAAAGAGAAGGCAGTATACTTCCACTAAGATTATAGATCTAGAAGCCCGACAGGGAAGTTCTACTCTGTGGAAAAAGGTTGCTATGAGTTTGAAGTGACGTGATGGCATTGAATTGCTTATTGTCTATTTTATTTATTTGTTGTTGTTGTTGTTGCTGTTGGGGGGGGGGCCATCACTGCGCTCCGGCGGTGGGAGTAGGAGGCCCAGCCCCACTGCTGGAATTGAACCTCCGTCCCAGTGGGCCGCAGTCCCGCGCACAACCACCACGCCACCGGGGCTCAGCCCCTATTTTATTTTTTTATATTATACTTAATGTAATGTTTTCAAGGCTCATCCATGCTGTAACATGTAAGGACTTCATTTCTCCTTAAGGGAATAATACTAATACTGCATGCATGTAGCACAGTTTGTTTATCCCTTTATTTCTTGGTGGACATTTAGGTTGTTTCCTCCTTTTGACTACTGTAATTCTGGTATAAGTGAACATTGCCATAAACCTGTGCTATTTTTAACATTCTGCACTGATTGCACTGCACTGCAATTGTCTGTATGCAGGTCTATTCCCCTAGTTTCAGAGTAATTTTCTAAAGCAAAGCAAAGAGACTGTAACTTCATTTTGTTGTCCCTTCCTAGTATTTATAGAGAACTTCATGTATAGCAAGTATCCAATATATACAACATCAGTAAATTAGTGGACTCAACAGTATTTTATAAACAGTATTGGACAAAGGAAAAAAATTTATAATTTCAGGTCATTAAATACTAAAGATTAAACACATTATAACCATGATTTCTCTGGCTATAGATTGTATGGGCTTGAATTATGCCCCTCAAAAATATGTGTTATAAATCCTAAACTCTAAGTCTGCAGTTATACTCCCATTTAGGAATGAGTTTATCATCTTATGCTAATGAGACTGCATTCCTATAAAGTGTATCTTGTGTCAATTGCTTTTAAGACATAAAAGAGGGCCTGAACCCCGGTGGCGTAAGTGGTTGAGTGTGGGACTGCGGCCTGCGGGCTTGGCAGTTCAAATCCAGCGGCGGTTTTCAGGAGCAGCACTGGGTAGCGCCCACGACCACCAGAGGGCAGCGATGTCCCTCCCCCCCAAAAAAGAATAAGACATAAAAGAGATTAAACGAGTGAGCAGAGCACCGGGAACCAAAGAGTGATGATCAAATTACACAAGGATCTTTAAGGAATCTGGTGGCAGAAACTGAAGAAAGAGGGACACTTTTTCAGAACCAAGAGAGAAAATTTTCTGCTTTTCCCTAGATTTGACACCCTGCATTTGGACTTCTACCCTTCTGATCTGTGAGAAAATAAATTTGCTTAAGGCGTTCATTTCTGTTAATAGTAACACTAGATAGCTAAGGTCTTAGCACTTAGAAATTGGGTGCATGCTATTAAATGAGATTTCCCACTCCAGTGAGATCACACCATGAGCAAGTCACTCAACAGAAAGCATGGATACACTGAGCTAATTTATTCTGATACTGCAGGATTAAAGTCACATGTCTGAAATGATCATAGTTTTGCAAGTGTTTACCTTGCTGGAAAAGTCTGTAGTTGGTTGTTCGCAAGATGCAAAATTCGCAGGTGTGGGTGACCCACAAGCACAGGTACACATTGATCGGTCAGGAGATTGCTGGTCAGGTAAAGCAGTTGCAGCATACTCAGACCCTCCTCCCCAGTACACGCGGATGGTAAGAACTCCAAACTATTTGCAGAAGCATTCAGGTACCTGAGACTGATGAACACACACCAATAGTCATTCTCTTGTGCATACTTACTGCTTCCTTACACAGAAACCGTCATGCCATCTCCGTACGAAAAGCTGTCATTCTATGCTCCCAAACTGAATAGAAGACATGGTTTCAGGTAGATCTAACTGATTCTACCCAACTCAGTAGGCCTTTATTTCAACTCAGGGTACCCAAGTGGAAAGAAAACCAATACCATTGTGGTTGGTTACATCTCCGGGCTCCTACAGTGGCTGGACCCTAACTTAGCTTCATCTTTTACCTATGCGTCTACTGAAAGGCTGTGTGATGTACGATGTTCACATTTATCTCAACTACAAAAACACCCTTCAGAAAAATCCTTGTCTGACTTTAATAGTAATATAATTTTTTAGCTACTTAATATCCTAATAATAATGGGCCTATAAGGCTGTTTCTGTTTGGTACTACAGACCTTCCAGGAGAATGATGAGGTTTTTATTGCTATAAAAATTTAAGTCTCGGGCTGAGCCCCAGTGGCGTCGTGGTTGTGCGCGGGACTGCGGCCCACTGGGACGGAGGTTCAATTCCAGCAGTGGGGCTGGGCCTCCTACTCCCACCACCGGAGAGCAGTGATGCCCCCCCCCAAAAAAAAATTTAAGTCTCAGGAGCCCACAGGGGCAGTTCTAGTCTACCCTATTTTTTCGTTATGACCCAGAACTGACTTGACTCTGCAATGAGCACCTTGTGATCTTATCCTGACTACTTTTATAGAAGCATCATTTGTGTGATCAAAGGATACATAATTTTAAATGTTCATACAGATGGCCAAAATGAGCTGCAACAGATACACCAGATTCTACTCCCACAATATATAAGAATAACACCTTTGTCAGCACTAAGTATCATAACTCATTTTAATCTTTATAAATTTATATTTTTAACTCTGGATTTATAAACCTAAATGAAAATGTATGATTTTATAAACTGCCGAGTACAGTACTTGGTGTATACAGAATGTGCTCAAAAAAGGTAATAGTAATAGACATTTATTTTGAACTCTTCATGTTGTGAGATCCAAACCCCTAATCAGCTTTTACACCATGTCTGTCTATAACTGTGTAGGGTATGCACCTCAAGTATACAGTTGGTTACTGACACTGGGTGAATTCCTTTATTACAAATTCCAAGGTTATAAAACTACTTTATTCAGACTTCCTTTTAGACTGAAGAAAGTGTAATGCATTGCTGACAAACTTTTATTAATGAATCCTACTATATCAAGACTCCACATAAATTTTTCAAAAGAAAATTTCCTTCAAGCAGTATTTATAATTCTCAAAAGATTTTATATTTATGAAAATCAAACCAGTGTACTGCACATTAAGAGATGTATCTGCTGTTTAGCAGAGAACTTTTGCAGGCCAAATGCTGTGTGTGCTTCATGAAACCTGTATGTTGAATTACTACTGCTGGTCTTGGTTTTCTCCATTTCCAAATTGAGGAAAACTGTGTTTTCCACAGTTCAGAAGACTATACTTAAAAAATTAAATTTCATTTAAAAGTGATATAACTATTAGGTAAGCCTGATTGTGAATCTTAAGGTGGGAAGACAAACCATTTATTCATTGCTTTACAGTGAGAAAATAAGCAACACTTTTTTGAAAGATATTACCTTTAAATGCATAACTTGCAAAAAAAAAAAAGGTACTGTAAAAACAGTAAATAAAAATCTGCAAATAAAGAATGTAATTGAATGACAGCTTGGTAAAATCTGAAGCAAAGAAAAGTTCATTGGTGTTCTCTCTTTTTCAGGCAAAAGCTAAACATAGCTCCAGGAAGCTGAATCAGCATGATGTGACTTGCTTTAAAGGTCATAACTGTATTCATTTTCTGAGATGCAAGTCTGAGCCTTCCAAATTCGTTTTAAACACACAAACTTTTTAAGTGTTTGACAAGCCTTTCAATTTTGCTTTGAATATTACTACTTCAATACTATTTATACAAATTACACCTAAGTATACACCCGAAATTGGGCTATCGGATAAGCACTGTAAATGAAGTTCCAAAAGCACTCCAATGATAAGACAACGCAATGTCCTGTTAATGATTCTTTTCTTTTTTTAAAATCTTCTACAGCACTTACTTTAAGGCCTTGGAGAAGAGAGTATCTGGCAGTCTGGTGAGCAAATTATGCTGAATGTCCAAAACCTCCAGGGGGATGTGTTCCATCAACATGGGAAGGCTTTGTACATGGTTGTGTCCCACCATCAATTTTCTCAGACTCAGGCTACTCAGAATTCTATGGGAAACAGTACAACAAACAAACAAAATATTTACCAGAATATTTCCTTCTGGGTCAGCCCTAGACTCTTTAGTAAACTAGTAAAGTAACAGAAACACAGTCCTGAAAACAGTACAATCCTGGCCAAAAACTTAATCTAAGGAAGCAGCCTTGATCTTATGTTTACTCATCCACAATAAGGAAAACATTAAGGTCACTTTGAAAAAAATTAATCAGCACTTCACCCACCCCTGACAATTATAAACTATATATGCATTATATTACTGAGATCCACAATCCAAGATAACGTGTAGATATCTGCTTTAGGGCAGCCCTGGATCATTCTAGCATGCCCAAGATGTGATTGTGTCCACTCTGGAAACACTGATCTAAATTGATTTACTCTAAAATTTTCTTTTTAAATTAAATATGTTCTGAGCTGTTTATTTTCAGTAATTCACTTTTTTTTGGGGGGGTGCATCACTGCTCTCTGGTGGTGGGAGTAGGTAATTCACTTTTTTTTGGTAAGCCAAATAAGTTTGGAAACCTAGATTTTTATTCTAAGCTGACAATACAAAAAGTCCAATGTAATTTACTCACCAATATTAACATGATTAACATATAACACATTTAACAACAAAACTTATTATCGTAAAAATTGTTGAGTGCTTTACATGTGTGAGGCAATTTAATCCTTAAGTTCAAAAAGGTTCGTTGACTTTGATTTACTAAAGAGCTCACACTTCGTATAATAAGTGGCCCAAGCAGGATTTGAAGTATAGCTGGCTATGTTCCCCAGTTTGCTACAGAGCCTCTCCTTTAATTTCAAAGCCCCCTTCCGGGGCTAGCCACATGCTTTCCACCTCGGTTCTTGCATATATTTCTCCTCCCCCTGAATGTCACTCTCTTTTTACCTCCACTTAGGAAAACTCCATGGATCCAGTAAAGGTCAGTGTAAACCCCTCTCCTTCAAGTTTTTCTGAATTTCCAAAACATAAAATGTAGTGACTAAGAATGATGGCTCGAAATTAAGAAAGATCACCTTCAATATGAGTTCCCGTCACTGCCTAATTGTGTGAGACTCTAAGCTTTATTTCCTCTTCCACAAGCGGGGGGTAACTACTTACATCATATGACAATACAAGTGATAAGCTAAAACACTATCATGCTATGGTACCCATGTCTTCAGTGATCTCTTCATGGGGTTTGGTAGCAAGCAAGGTCATGTTGTAAGAACTAATTGTTCTTATACGAAGTGCTAGGTGCAACTGGTAGTTCAAAATCCATTCTTTTTCTTTTTTTTTTTTGAGGGGGGGGGGAGCAATCACTGCCTCTGGTGGTCATGGGCGCTATCCAGCACTGCTCCTGAGAGCCACTGCTGGATTTGAATCACCAAGCCAGCGGGCCGCAGTCCCGCACTCAACCACTTATGGCACCGGGGCTCAGCCCCAAAATCCATTCTTATGACTCTTGTTTCTATTAGGTCCTCTGTTTTATTTTTAATGCATCATTGTCATTTTTGGCACTAAAACCAAATTCACTGCTACCAAGTCCATATTGACTTATAATGTGACCCTATCGGACATGGTAGAACTGGCCCTGTAAGTTTCTAAGACAACAACTGTTTACAAAAATAGAAAACCCTTTTTTCCTCCCTCCAAGCTGCTGCTGGTTTTAAACTACCCACTTCGTGAATCACCAACCTGAACTAGCAACTCTAGTTCTCTGTCATCACAGTGATCGGGACACAGCACCTCTTCCACCCTGTTAAGTAACTCTGCTTAAGGTCAGTGAACTTACGATTATTGTTTTCCTTATGGTATCCACATTGCCTTGCACTCAGCAGATACTCCACATGCACTGAACAAACAAGTGAAAGTACCCTTGAAAACCAACCCAAGCTCGAGGAAATCTTTAAATATAGATATGTATATATAATACACACACACACACACACACATACCTCATGGGAACCTCCGTGAGAAGATTATAGCTGACATCTAATATTTCTATCTTCTTTGCTTCACAGGCCCAGTCAGGGACACACTCTAGTAGGTTTCTGAGGAAAATAAATAATTAAATGGCAGTATTTAAGATGACGAAGAGAAACCATTTTATTGAACTCTAATGTAACAAGCTGGTGCTCCTTGCAGACAAGGGACACACTATGTCCTAGGCATCCCTGACACATGCCACTGGACTGGATGTAGCTGATTTAGAAGGCTGGGGAGACAAGCATGGGTGGTACATGTTCAATACTGAATTATGAGTCATGTTCAAAGAAGACAAACAGCAGCAGGCTTTCCCAAGTGGGAACAGACACACATGACGGGATAACATGAAGGCGGCATGAAGAAAGGCTTAATGGAAAAAAGTGGCATTTTAAACAAGTCTTAGAAAAGCAATAGGATTTTAAGTGTGGGAGCAGAGAAGCAAATTCCAGAGAGATTGGACATAATGAATAAAATGTGGAGATATACCTTATAAAGGAAAAGATTAAAAGGTTTAGAATGTAAGCACAAATATTTAATAAAACACTAAATGTGGACATAAGAATAAACAGAAATTTTATCTTTAAATGTTAGGTTCTCTAGACCTCACGGTATCTATTTATCCATTTACCTATATACCAAGGCAAAATGAAGTACTATGTGATCACACAGATACTACCTAATCACCAAGTGAAAGGAACATGCTGCCTGAAATAGATCAAGGCACGCTCACTAAGGAGGACGACACCTTGGCTAGGATTAAAAGAATGTCGGACAATGGCTGGTGGTGGTAAGAACATTTGAAGCAGCAGGAGACAAAAGGAGCTAGTGCAGAGACAAAAAACCAGTGCCTGAGGTCTGTGGAAAATCCAAAGTAGTTTGGCGATATAGGAAGTAGCAAGAGAAACAAGGCTGGAGAGTTGCATGAGGACCAGAAATAAATCGTGTTTAGAGATGTACGACTATCCTAGAGGTATTATTAGAAGTTCACTGAGGGACTTAAAAACAGTGAGGAGACAATGTGAGTTTTATACTTTAAAGAGGTCAATCTCTGGCTAATTGGAGATCTGACAAGAGAGTTATACTGATAAAAAATCATCAAGAAACTGTTACAAAACTCCAGACAAGGTGGCGCGTAAGTGGTTGAGTGCGGGACTGCAGCCGTGGGCTTGGCGGTTCAAATCCAGTGGCGGCTCTTAGGAGCAGTGCTGGGTAGCCCCCATGGCCGCCAGAGGGCAGTGATGCCCCCCCCAAAAAAAAATGATAAAAAAAAAACAACTCCAGACAAGAAATTACATGGGCCTAAGTAAGTAGGTGATAAAGTAGATGAAGTGGATGCGACGGACTCCAACAAGACTTGGGAATCAAAACTCAAAAGACGCTGAAGGGGGATTAGCTTTAGGGAGTGGGGGGCAGGGAGAATCAATATTGACTCCAGGTTTGTGGCTTGGATGAGGAGAGCTAATCATCTCCAAAGTTTAAACAGACGATACTAGACAAACAAGCTGAGGCAGGAAAGGGGTTAGTGAGCGCAACTGCGCACACAATTTTTTTTTTTTACCCTGTCTGAAACTAGACCAAGTTCTCAAGATCACTGAGGGCAGCTTCAATGTTTCTTTTCCCCCTTTTATGACCACCCAGACCAGTGTTTTGATCTGATGGGAAAGGGAACCGGAAGGGAGCACACAAATATTTTATGGTAAAGGATGCACTGATAGAAATAACTAGCACTGGACACATGAGTCTGAAGCTGAGAAAATGAACCTAAATTGGAGATTTGGCTGGTAAAGACAATACAGTGCACCTGAAACCATTGGAGTAAATGATATTAAGGTAAGTGAACGGTGTAGACCAAGGCGAGAACCCTAAGGATAAAAAAGACAGAATGAATGGTGAAAAGGGGCATGAGTCCAGTCAGATGATACTGGTAAGTCAAGGGGCTAGGATTGCAGACAGGAGACCACAATAAATAGTGCCAATGTACAGAAGCTCCACAGGGAAGAATAAAGCAAGGTGGACAAGAAGCAAATGGCAACACAATATCCATTAGCCACATGTAGCTACTGAGCACGTGAACTGTGGTTATTCTACTTTCCGATGTGCTGAACATGTAAAATACACTCAGTGTTGTTTTTTTGTTTTTAATCATTTTATTGGGGGCTCATACAACTCTTAGCACAATCAACACATAAATCTATTGTATATAAACCAAATCTGTACATTTATTGCCATCATCATTCTCAAAACATTTTCTTTCTACTTAAGCCTTTGATATTAGCTCCTCATATTTTTCCTCTCCCTACTTCCCTATGAACTCTTGATAATTTATAAATTATTATTATTTTGTCATATTGTACACTGTCCGATGTCTCCTTTCACCCACTTCCCCATTGTCCATACCCCAGGAAGGAGGTTATATGCAGATCCTTGTAATTGGTTCCCTCTTTCTACTCCATCTTCCCTTCACCCTCCCGGTATCCCCACTCTCACCACTGGTCCTGAACGGGTCATCTTTCCTGAATTCCCCATGTTTCTGGTTCCTATCTGTACCAGTGTACATGCCCTGGTCTAGCCGGATTTGTATGGTAAAACTGGGATCATGATAGTGGAGGGGAGGAAACCTTGAAGAACTAGAGGAAAGTAGCCTATTTCATTGTTGCGACACTGTACCTTGACTGGCTCGTGTCCTCTCCATAACCCTTCTATAAGAGGATGTCACTTCATCTATAGATGGGCTTTGGGTCCCCAATCTGTATTCCCCTTCATTTATAATGATATAATTTTGTTTTGGGAGGGGGGCATCACTGCTCTCCGGTGGTGGGAGTAGGAGGCCCAGCCCCACTGCTGGAATTGAACCTCCGTCCCAGTGGGCCGCAGTCTCGCGCACAACCACTACGCCACCGGGGCTCAGCCCTATAATGATATAATTTTTAATTTTTTGATGCCTGAGACCTGATCCCTTCAATACCTCATGGTCACACAGGCTGGTGTGTGTCTTCCATGTGGGCTTTGTTGCTTCTCAGCTAGATATCTGTTTGTTTACCTTTAAGCCTTTAAGACACCAGACACTATATCTTTTGATAGCTGAGCATCATCAGCTTTGTTCAGAACATTTGCTTATGCACACATTTGTCTTCAGCAATAATATCAGGAAGGTGGGCGCGCAATAATATGATTTTAAGTTCTTTGAGAACCTCCACTCAAATACTTACTCAATGTAAGAATACTTTGTTCTATTAAATTGACATTCCATGATGCTCACCTTCCCGACATGATCACTGAAGATAAATATGTGCATAAGCAAAAGTGGTGAAGAAAGTAGATGGTGCCTGGCTATCAAAAATGTAGCATTTTTGTTTTATTAATGACTAAAATATCAAGATATTTTTCATATTGAGTACAACTGAAATGATATTTTTAATGTATTTGATTAAATGAAAGATATAGAAACTGAAGTTACTAAGCCAATAAGTACAAGTAGTTCTTGAGAAATTTAGACCAAAGGGGAAAGAGAGCTTGGATGTTAGCTAGAAGGATTGTGAGGTAAAGTAAACTTCTTTTTTTTTTAAACCACAGAGGAGATATTAGTGGGCAAAATGATTGAGAAAAAGCAAGAAACCGGCTGAGCCCCAGTGGCGTAGTGGTTGTGCACAGGACTGCAGTCCCCTGGAACGAAGGTTCAATTCCAGCAGTGGGGCTGGGCCTCCTACTCCCACCACTGGAGAGCAAGGATGCCCCCCCCCAAAAAAAAGTGTTGGAAAAGCAAGAAACCGAACACAGCCAATAGGGGAAGAGAGGAAAATGGCTAACAGAATGGGTTGGAGAGGATGGGATCAAAGACACAAATGGATGGACTGAACTTGAACAGAAAAATGCAGGCAAGCATAGATAGGACTCTGCATAAGTTTAAAGACAATGTGGTAAGTTGAGAAAAATCACCCAAAAGGTCCTCTAATTCAAAATCAAGTACAGAGCTCAACTGTAGAGTTGAAGAGATAAAATGCATCAAGGGGGAGGGAAGTTGGGCAGTTTGGGACACATAAGACACTAGTAGAAGCAGACAAGAAAAAGGACCATTAAGTACAAATCACAAACATATAGAGATGCCAATCTGAGTAAGATCTCCCCTAGCAATGCTCAAGTTCTGTTAATAAGGTCCTGATCTATGTTAGCATTGTGCTGGAATATGACAGAAAAAATTGATGCAAAGGAATCCAGTTAACAATTTAAGAATAATAATGGTAGTTAAGAAATAACACCACAAATAAATCTGGCTAAAGCAACTAATCTTCTTGAAAGTCTACTATGTACCAGGAATTATGGTATGTATTTTGCATTATTACCTCATGTATTATCTAATAATGTCAAGAGGCTACCAAAAGTTTGTGGAAATAAATGGAATTTCTCTGAGAACTTTTTGAAGGTCCCTTAAATATGATGGTGTCTATTACCCCTTTTACATGTTTCTAACACTGTATCCTCATAACACTTATGATGAGGCTCTGTAACTGCTTGTTATCTCTCTACTAGGCTTTCTACCAGTCTGTAAAACTCAACCACTAAATCTTGAATGCTTGAACTAGTGTTTAAAATAAATTAGTGAATGAAACTAAACCCTACTTATGTTATTCTTGACTAGCATCGGGATATAATAAAGTCCTGAACATAATTAATATCTCGCAACAAACTAGGTCAAGAGAATATAAAAGAATAAAATGAAAAGCCATTTACTGTTTTTAAATTATCTGATTCTAATGGACAAAAAGAAAATCACTGCTATCAAAGTGGTAATAAATTTATTAGGATAACACTATAAATCCATATATTTAAGAATGTATAAGAGAGAGAGAATGAGTAATTTGTAGGCACCTTGCTGTGTCAGGAAGGTTTTTCTTTTACTGGCCAAAGTAAAAAGTTATGAGACATTCCTTCACTTATCCCCCTCCAAGTTATCCTAATATTCCACTGTATATTTAGGTTTCTTGTACCACACACTGACAAAAGTGTTCTCACATGGTCTTTTAAACAAGTATCACCCTCGTGGTCCACACTCACCGGGAGAGCTCTAGGGAAGTGAGTAGACTGGGAACTGGATAAACATTCACCGCTGTCAGCCCTAGTGAACAAGAAAATACGTTTCAGTAACATTTTCTCTAAAAAAGAAAGTAGATGAAAGTCAACAAGAGGAAAGTAGCTCATTGGACTCACCAGAGATAATACTGCTGCCATTTACTGAGAAGCACCAGAGATAAAAACGAAAGGGTGATTCTTCACTTTTAACTAGCTGATCCCAATCTGTCACAGCCTAACAACTAGCCCAGAGTTCTATGTACTGTACTGGAGCTACACAAAATCAGGGGATTGTTTAATGTCGCAGCAACTATTTAGGTTTTTAACTAAGAGCAACAAAAAAAGAAATGCTTCATTCTTACTTGGCAATATTTAAACTTTTAATTGAAGTAATGAATAAATCAGGAAACGTGATCAAAGTTTAAGTGTAAGGATTCAGAAGTTTCATAAGAGAAGCTAATGTATGTAATCTTTACTAAAATCACACACCAAGAACTCTGCCAGCTCTCCCGAGGCCTTCCTTGACCCCTTTCCAGTCACTACCTCCCCCAGGAGTGCAGCACTACCCTGACTGACTTCTCATTCCACACATTTGTTTTGCCTATTTAAATAAATGTACCGAACCCAAACCAAACTCACTGCCCTCGATTTAAGGCCGACACACAGTGACCCTGTAGCCCAGAATTGCCCCTTTGTTTCCATAATCGTTAACTCTGTAAATATTTTTATTTTTTTAAAAAACTTGGAAAAAAAAACTTGGGTGATTTTATTTATTTTTTTAAAAAACCACTGTAATGGTGGCCTACAACTCTTAACTCAATCCATACATACAAACACTGTATCAAGCACCTTTGTACATCTGTTGCCACCATCATACTCAACACATTTTCTTTCTCATTTTTTCCCTCCCTCCCGAACCCTTGGAATGTATACGTTATTATTAATTTCTCATGTCTTACACTGTCCAATGTCTCCCTTCACCCACTCTTCCCTCTGGGAGGGGGGTCATGTGTAGTTCATGCTGAGCTAGTCCCCCTCTCCCCCCACCTTACCCTTACCCTTTTGGTATCTCTTCTCTCATTATTGGTTCTGAGGAGACCAGAACTCTATGTGGGAGTAGAGAGGCCCATATTTCATCCATAATGCAGCTACACAGTACTTATTATTTTTGTGGAATAACTCATTTCACCTTGTATTTGTGAAGTTCATTCATACTGCTGTGTGCTGTAATTTATTCATTCTGCGTGAAATTATTTTACATGAATATAGCAATTTACTTATGTTAGTGTGGATAGGCTATTATGAATAGGGTAACTATACGCATTTTGGTCAAGTCTATTCATAGATTAATAAGAGAAACTTCTCCAAACAGGAAGGGCATATACCCAGCTTCAGTAGGTAACACGAAGTTTTTCAAAGTATTTATACCAATTTACACTTCCAAGAGCTGACATGGTATTTGTCAGTCATCATTTCTGGTAGCGTGTGCACTGGAATGACATTGGAATTTCAATCTGTAATCACGCCATAATGATTAAAAGACCCTGGTGGCACAGTAGCATTGTGCTGCTAAACCACAAGGTTGGGAGTTCAAACCCACAAACTGCTTCTTTCAAAAAGACGAAACTCTCTACTCCCATAAACCCTGACACTCGTGGAAACCCTAACGAGCAGTTCAATCTTACACGTTAACACTATACACTCTGACGTAAGCTACAACTAGAATTTTTATAACATGATTCATCAAGACAAAAACGGAACTCCTAACTTTCTTTTATTCTAATTGTATATTTCACAAACATAGAAATGTAAAGACAAAACTACGAACAGTTTTTCACCCAACAACTTGGTTTTAACAAATCTTTTGTTTGATTTGCTCTAAATACCAATGTAAACACCATCCTGTATTAGATTTTTGTTATACCCATGAATCCTTTTGTATTGATCTTGTATAATTATAGCTAGAAAAACAGTTTTTTTTGTTTTTTTAAGTGTGCTATAACAGTGACAGTGTACATGTTATTCTGTGCTTTCTTTTTTTGCTCCACGTTTCTGAGAGTTAGCCACAAGTTAAGTCATAAAGTTGTGCAATATTCCACAGCATACATTATCATCATTTGCCCATTTTTTTGTTAACAGTAATAATTTCATCTAATTATCTTCACTAGAACAATGTTGTCATAAACACTCTTGTACACATCTCTCTGTGTACACGTAGAAATGACTTTGGAATATATCCTAAGCAGTGGGATAAGGAACATGATCAAGAGTGATGAGGAAGTTGAAATTGTTCCGGGTGATACGGAAGTTGGAATTGTTCTAGGTTTTCAATAAGAACAGAAGAAAAAAGTATGAGCCCAAGCTTTTGTTAGCTTGTGTTCGGTTTCTGTAACCTGCAGCTTCTTTAAAAAACCCACATGCTAGGGGCTGAGCCCCGGTGGCGTAGTGGTTGTGCGCAGGACTGCGACCCCCTGGGACGGAGGTTCAATTCCAGCAGTGGGGCAGGGCGTCTTACTCCCACCACCGGGGAGCAGTGATCCCCCCCCCCCCCAAAAAAAAAAACCCACTTGCTGGTGCAAGCTAAACGATAATGCAAAGTACTGCAATCTTTCTGTGTGACCCAATAAACTATATCCCTATAAAAACTCTTATCCCCAATCTCGGCTCAGAATCCACACCTGGCCAAGTCTGAGTTTGAGCCCAATAAACCTCTTAAAGTATGCTTGGTCTCGGCTCATTTTGTTTACTCAATGACCTGCATACAACAGTAGAACTGGCAGAATTTGAGTTCAGTGCAGGCCTGACTTCTTGAACACTGTGGTATTACTCTTCAAAATGGTTTTAGTTTTACCACTTGATTCCACAAACAGCAGTGTACAGAATGTTTTATCTGTTGAGTAAAAATTTATATTGCTTAATTTGTATTTTTCTGATACTTAGTAAAATTAAATGTTTTCTTTTAATTCTTTAAACAGAGGAAAAAGTATGG